>JAHZNP010001060.1:0-27708 GCA_020615345.1 Triops cancriformis
CCGACGGCTCGCTAACTCATCTTTTGTAATTATTGTAATTACGATCACGGCTTCTGGAGAAACTTCATTTTTTCAATATACGCATAGACGAACGTGCACTAGCACCTAAGATATATTAAAGCTCCAGAAATTACAGCGTATTTCAGGAGCGGTAATTCCCAATGAAAACGAAATCGAACGTCTCGGTAAGGAGTTTCGAAAGACTCAACAAAAGTGGGCGAAAAAAAGCGAAAAACATTCCGGACATATCACAAATATGCAATTGATTCTTATTCTACCGATTTATGATCAAGAATAGCTTAAAAACATAAAAGTTCATTCTGTACAATATACGCATAAATCCATGTGCACGAGCAACTAATATAGATTAAAACTCCAGAAAATGCAGTGTATTTCAGGAAAGGCAATTTCCCACTGAAAACGAAATCGCACGTCTCGATAAGGAATTTGAGCGATTCAAGTAAATAGTGCGAAAAACTTTCAGGATATGATATCAGTACAAAATATAAGCAAATACAGTGGAACTCACTTAATTTCATATCGCATAATTTCATAAACCGCGAAAATTCATACTGAACATACGGTCCCGTTTTATTCCCATTTAATTCTGTAGAGAGAGGATTCGTTTTATTTCATATCGCATAATCGCATAAACCGCCTAAATTCATAAAAAGACTGAGTCTCAGTGGACATTTAAAAATGCTACGTAACTCCAGCTAATTTCATAGGCAATCGCAAGGCCAATTTGTGAAACCAGGAGGCCGCAAAATTTCAGAAGGGCTTTGAAAAAACTCGTATCCGAGCTTAATGCTTTAAGGCGGCCGCACACACCACGATTTTCTGTGCAAGTTTTGCGTCTGGCTTTCACAATAATCCTATGCGCTGAAGAAAATGCAGTGTGTGCGAGCTACCAGCAGGGGCAGAAAATGCTCCCTTTGGAGCGTGCTCCAAGTTGAAATATTTTAAACTTTTCTGCCGCAAGTTTTACCTCGCTGGGGACAGATCCCAACGACCTGCGGTGTGTGAGCGTAACCTGCGCAATTTTACTAATGAGTTAGCCAATGAGAACTGACCCCCACTTTTTACCGCTTTCTGTTTGAAAGTAAAAAGCTTTATCCGTAGAATAAAAAACTCAACGGCATTGAAAAAAATGGCTTCTGAGAGGAAAAGACGAGATTATAATTTCCTGACGAATTTCTGAGATCTATAACACAGCTAGCGTAAAATGGATGAAAGATTTAATATGAAAAAATCCTGATTTTCAATAGAATGTGATGTTTAAAGTGACGTAACACCATGTTCTCGGTAAAGAAAACTGGAGCTTTGGGACATCTTTGTAGTTGCAAAAATGGTTGTAATGAATATCCGGGTATATACCCGCACAATGAGCGCAAAAAATAGTTTATCCGCTGTCTCGGACGTGAAACATTCACAAGAAGAATAGGAGAGAGCAGTACACGTCTCATAATAAACAATTTTATTCAATTCCATACATGAGAAACTCAAGTAGGCCTATTAGAGAAGCTCTGTATTGCTTTATTGAAGTAAGCCACAATTCAATACAAGCGAAATTGCCACTTTGCCATTAGTTTTCGCAAAATAACTCTACATAAGACAGTTCTTATTCAGCAAAAATGACTGAACCTAGCTGGTCCGGATCGGAATTTGCGGACCAAGGGAGGAATTACCTTCCCGAAACTAGTGTTTTATTTAAATCAACGCTTGGGACTCTTTGTTCATTTTCACTTGCTTTATTCTCGTCACAAGATGATGATCGCGTTAACAATGAATTTCGATCCAGCACGAACACGTCTAACGTTTGCAAAGGTTTTAGCGAGAATGAAGTAAGGGACTTGCTACAGGGGGGGAGCGGAAAGTTAATTGTTGCAACAAAGAATTTTAAGGATGGGGAATCTAGAACATTCGAGAGGTTCTTTAAATGTGGGGGCAGAAACATAAACAATCCATGCAGAGACAAATTTTATTTCTGAGAGTTCTTTTCGGATTGATCCGAAACATAGCCGACCCTGTTGTTGTCATTAGTTCCAGCAACATCCATGTCATTCGTCTCCAAGACACATAATTTAGCCACCGGTCTGCGTACTTCTCCATGTTTAGTTTTCACAAGCGCGGCGCGCACGATCCCGTCCTTTCCAGGGTACACATTGACAATTCGTCCAACCGGCCAATAACCACGAGGAGAGTTTTGGTTAACCACAAGGACTACGTCATTAATTTTGAGATTTCTTCGATCGACCGTCCATTTTCTTCGCTCGATTATGAAAGGTACGTACTCCTTGGTCCATCTTCCACAAAACTGGTCCACTATAGCTTGTGAGGCTCGCCAACTTTCCTTGACACAGCTTCATTGGAGACCTTACCTAGAGGTATACTGGGTTTTGCACGGCCGAGTAGGAAATGGTTTGGAGTCAGAGCCTCGGGATCCTTTGCGTCGACTGAAACGTGTGTGAGCGATCGGCCGTTTAAGAGGGCTTCGACGCCCGTCATCGCTGTTAGCAGTACCTCGTCGGTGACAGACCGTTTATTTAGGACAACGTTTAGCGCTTTCTTCGCAGATTTAACTAAACTCTCCCAAGCGCCTTCGAAATGTGGCGCTCCTGGTGGCGAAAAATGCCAGTCAATGCCCTTCTGTGTCATTTCGTGGGCGATCCTTTCTTCGTTCCGCAGGGTGATCATTTTCTGAATTTCACGTTCTCCGGTTAAGAAATTTGTCCCGTTGTCGGTATATACCACGCTCGGGGTACACGGTGATCGGTGAATCGCTTGAATGCCATCAGAAATGAGTCCATATCTAAAGAGTGGGCGATCTCGATGTGAATCGCCCGTGTGACAAGACAGGTGAACAGACATCCATATCTTTTCACCGTCCTCCGAAAAATCGTGACGGTAAGTGGTCCGAAATAGTCGATCCCGACGTTAGTGAACGGTGGTAAGCAGGGATGCAGGCGAAGTTCGGGTAAAGGAGCCATCAACGGAATTTCTGGGCGGGTGTTCAATCGGCGGCACAGCGGACACTTACTGATGAACTCCTTAATTACACGCCTGCCTTTTAATATCCAAAAACGCAAGTGTAGGTCATGTAAGGTTCTTTTGATCGACGAGTGGTGGAGAGATTCGTGCGCATCCGCAATGATGAAACGAGTCAACGGGTGATCATGCGGGAGGGTGATCGGGTTCCGCGTGTCAGGATCAAGATGGCTGTTCTCGAGTCTGCCGTTTACTTTCATAATTCCGCTGGAGTCGACGATAGGGTTTAGCTTGACTAATCGAGAACTGGCTGGAATAGGCCTCCCTGCCATGAGATTAGTGATCTCGTTACGAAATGATTCAGCTTGCGCATTCTTAATGCAAACATCCATGGCTTCATTGAGTTCGGACGCTGTAAGATGTTTGTGTTCGGTTTTATTCCCTTTTGAAAGCTTAACGAAACGCAGAAGGAAAGCTATTGATCCTTTTAACAGCTTCAAGTTGCCAACGCGAGCTATAAGTTCGTCAATGGGTCCAGGTATATCTCGCGTTTGGCAGCCGACCCATTTAACTTCTGGGTCAGACTGACTCGGCTTGCTTGAGTCAGTGAAGGTTTGGGGCCAATATTCTTCGCTTTCGTAAAGGAAGTCTGGGCCATGAAGCCAACGGTAATTTGGGTCCACCAGTATTTCCGCGCTTAGGCCGCGACTACAATCGTCCGCCGGGTTCTCGGCAGAAGGTATGTGCTTCCATTGCGATTTTGTCTAATACTCCAAGATCTCGCTGATCCTGTTGGCGACGAAAACGTGGAACTTGCATGTCGTGGAATTAATCCACTTTAAAATGAGTTCAGCGTCCGTCCAATAGGTGACTGAATTTATAGGTAGGGTAATCTCACTCATCACCAGCTGTGCAATTCGAACTGCCAATACAGCGCCTTGCAACTCTAGTCTCGGAATACTCAAACTTCTTCGGGGTTCCACGCGGGTCTTCGATAATACAAGGCTGACACTGGTGCTTCTATCAGTGTATTTAAACCGGCCGTAGACAACTGCTCCAAAGGCAGTTTGGGATGCATCGGAGAAGACGTGGAGCTGAATTGAAGTAACGGGGTGCGAGGTTGGTCGAAGGCAGCGAGGAATATTCAAGTTAGCGACGGTCTTAATTTCGTTAATCCAAACTTCTGTGCGATTCGCGATGTCTTCTGGTAAAATATCGTCCCACTCGATGTTCCGCCCCCCAGATTTCTTGAAGGAGGACTTTGGCTGTCAGCAGAAAGGGAGTGATCAATCCGAGCGGATCGAAAACAGAGGCTACTATGCTGAGGAGTTGTCGTTTTGTCCTGCATGTTTCATTGAATTTCGGGTTAAAGTGAAAGGAATCCCCTTCGCAATCCCACGTCAGGCCAAGAGCCCGTTCTACAGGCAATTCGTCTAGGTTTAGATCAATCTCTGGTCGCGCTCTATTTTTCCTTGCAATTGCACGTAGTACTCCTTTCGATGACGATGACCATTTTGTTAGGTTGAAGCCACCTAGACGTAATGAAGGGGTGATTTGCTTTGCGGCGTCTATTGCTTCATTTTCTGTGTCGAAGGAGTCAATGTAGTCATCTACATACATTTGACGTTCGATCTTTTTCGGAACAATAGGGTAAAGCGCCTTGTTGTCTTCAGCAGCCTTTCTAAGGACGTAATTGCATATGGTTGGGGACGAGGCTGCTCCAAATACTTGAACAGTCATTTGGTATGTTTTCGGGGGTTCCGTGTCTTTAGGTCCACGCCAGACAAAACGCAGTGCCGCTTGATCCTTTTCTATGACCCGTACTTGATGGAACATTTTTTCGATGTCACCGGAGACTGCTACTAGGCGTTCGCGGAAACGAAGTAAGATTGAAACTAGATTGTTCAACAAATCAGGACCTTTGAGTAATGTGTCAGTTAGGGAGACTTCTTTCGTTCTTGCGGCTGCGTCGAACACAATGCGTATTTTCCCTGGTTTGTTTGGATTTGTTACAGCGTGATGTGGTAGGTACCATATTCTTTCACAGCTGTGCTTTAGTTCTTCATAGGACACGAGGCGGGCGTGGCCTAGTTCAACGTACTCAGACATCGCATTTGTATAAGCTTTGGCGAATTCTGGGTTCGCTCGAAACTTGCGTTCCATCGCAAACAGGCGGTGAAGGGATGATCCGCGATTATCTGGTAATGTGATTGTCGGGTCACGCCAAAGTAGGCCAGCTTCATATCTTTCCCCATTGTGACGAACAGTTGACTCCAAAATTCGTAATGCCGTTTTTTTTCATCAGACATTAAATTCTTTGAGGAGCCCTTTGTCCCGAAACTCTCCGTAGTCCACAGTCTTTTGACTAAGTCGTGCAGTTCATCGTTTTGCCTACAGGTGACTATCGAGATTTTCCCCGATACTAGAGACTGCCTTTGATCGGTTCGTCCTATAAGGCACCAACCAAACGGCGTCTTTATAGCACTCGGGCCCCTTTTCCCGGCTTCGGGTTTCCGTACATCCAAACGCTCATGGGCTTCTACTACGTCCATTCCTATAAGGAGTGTGACTTCTTCAAAGTTTGGATTATCGATATGGATTCCTTTAAGATGAGGGTGACGTTCTGTTAATTGAACAATGCTGTAATTTCTCTTGGAGATTTCTAGGCTAGGTACATCGAGTGCGTCCTGCACGTATGTGAAAAACTTGCCATCTTTTGATGCAAGACCAAACTCGACAGATTTTGTCTCGATTGAAGGGTCGTCACCGTGGAAGGTGGTCAGCTTGGTGTTGGAAACCGGTCCGTCGATGTTGAGTTTTCGTGCAACGTCACGGCGTATCAGCGAGGCTTGGCTGCCGGAGTCTAGTAGTGCGTATGTGTCGAAGTGTTTTTTCCCTTTGCAAATTCGTACGGGTACGACGGAGAGTAACACTTCTGACATTTGGTTGGATTTTGCCGCAACATTAATGTTAATCTCTCTTTGATTCCCTGTAGTTACATGCTTGGAAAAAACCCGTGGTGCATCATGCAGAAGGGTGTTGTGACTTGCCCGGCAACCTGCAACGTTGCACCTTGACTTCTGGTTGCAGTCGCGGCTTCGGTGCTGTCCCTTTAAACAAGAGAAGCATAATCCTTTCATCTTTGCAGTTTCAATGCGCTCAGTTGGAGTCATTGTGGAGAGGCGACTGCAAGTGGGAGTTTCGTGTGAGGTACATCCACATACATCACATGGCCGACTAATATATTCATTTCCTTTTGAGCCGATGTGAGTTAGGTGTACTTGACGATGTTGCGCGTTGCGAGAGATTTGAGGTAGTCTATGGAATGAAGGGATATCATCCTGTAGATTCTCGGTGGGTAGAACCATCATCTTTCCCATTACAATCCCATGGAGCCAGGCGTCAAGATCGGTCAAGTCGGCTTGTCTTGGCTGTATCAGATACAAACGCTCTCCCCTCCTGTCGCGTAAAGATGCCGGGAGCTTGTCAACCAATTGGCCAAGGGTCACGCTGGACTTCAAGTCTTGTTCGTAGCCGCAATGCATCAGCGTCGTTACGGAGCCATGGACATCGTCCGCGAATTCGCTGAGCAGCTCGAAATCTTCGTTGCGAAGACGTGGAGTGCTCATGAGCTGTTTAAGGTGAGCTCTTGCAATAAGGTGAGGGTTGCCATATTTCCTTTGCAGGTCTTTTAAAGCTTCCTTATAAATGTCAGGGCTATGGAGAGTTCGTGCTATGCTCCTTCTTACCTTTTCGGACAGGGATTCGCGAAGATACGCTAGTTTCTGAGCTTCTGGAATGCATGAATCGTGGACTACAGACCGGAAAGTTGCAATAAACATAGTCCATTTTGTGGGGTCTCCGTCGAATGGTGTAATTTTGGCCTCCGGTAATTTTGCGGTTCCATAGCGAGGGGGGCAAGCTTCATAAATCCAAGCATCTTGTCGGGAGGTTGGGTCCCTCGTGGAGTTTCCTGGATATGTTGCGTCGCCTGGAGGATTTAAATTATTGGGTAAATTATAATAATTTGGTTTGTAATTTTGCAAAGGAAAGGTTGCAGAAGTTTGATACGCCGCCGGCGGAGCGTTCGATAAGATCGGTGGTGTCGTTACAAGAATGCGGCTTGACAGGGTTGAATTGCGCGGTGCTTGGTAGGGGTGTTCATTTAGGATTACGGCTTGCGGGGCAGTCAGGATGTTGGGCAGGGAGTGAGTAGATGATGCTGAGGTTATTACAGTAGGGAAGGGAGTCAAAGTGGCCTCGGTTGACGTGCATAAAGCGATACTAGGGGGGCTAGTTAATTGCTGAGCGAACCGGATTTGTACGGACGGCTTTATAGGGTGGGAGGGGATATTCTGGGGATTGCGTTCGGGGAAGTGTGCGAAATTGGCAGGTGCGAGGCAGCTATATCGGGCCGTGCAATTAGCGGCTCTGACCTTGAGTACGTCGGGATAGCTAGGTCAACGCAACTCGCCATATCATCGTCTTGCTGAGGTTCCGTGAGCAAGGCGTCTCGATTCATACGCTCACTTGTTACCTTCGCGATGAGTTCCTTTTCCTTTCTTGAAAATTCGAGCTCTCTTCGGACTTCGTTCTGCAATTGCACTCGCTCCAATTCGCGTTGAGCAGCGGTCTCTTCGGCGTTTTCCGCACGAAGCCTCTGAAGTTGCATTTCTGCTTCGAGTCGATTACGATCAGCTTCTTTAATTCGAGAGCTAGTGCTCGACGTGCTTCTCATACTTCTTACGGAGGGTTCGTGGGTGCTAGACGACGACGATCTGCAGGTTCTTATGTAGTCGTCCATCACACGGAAGCAGTCGTGAGTTTCAGACGTAAGTTTCGATGTCCACTCGTTCGCTTTCGATAGAGCCTTGCCCGTACATCCCGATGCAACAATGAAGTTTTCATTGTTGTTCATACATTCGTCGAGGGATTCACTTAGCTGGGTTCGGAGTTCGTTCATTGTTGCTCGTGATTGATTTTCACTCATCGCGCGGTATATCTTCTTCAGTATTCTTGTGTTCCGAGCCTTGCTAGTTTTTGTAAAACTCTGATCGCTTCGAGGGATAATTCGATATCCGAATCCGAGTCTTCATTGTTGCCGTCAACAGTGAAACTCAATGCGGGTTCATGGTGACTTCGCGTGACTTGTCGCTTGACATAATTTCGGTTTGGCTTTCGGTTCATTAACTACCAAAATAGATGTTACCTTAATTTCGACGACTGAAAGCGATGCGAGAAACTGCCACCAGTTTTCCCGGTCGATGCACCAAAATTTGTCCGGATCGGAATTTGCGGACCAAGGGAGGAATTACATTCCCGAAACTAGTGTTTTATTTAAATCAACGCTTGGGACTCTTTGTTCATTTTCACTTGCTTTATTCTCGTCATAAGATGATGATCGCGTTAGCAATGAATTTCGATCAAGCACGAACACGTCTAACGTTTGTAAAGGTTTTTAGCGAGAATGAAATAAGGGACTTGCTACAGGGGGGGAGCGGAAAGTTAATTGTTGCAACAAAGAATTTTAAGGATGGCGAATCTAGAACATTCGAGAGGTTCTTTAAATGTGGGGGCAGAAACATAAACAATCCATGCAGAGACAAATTTTATTTCTGAGAATTCCTTTCGGATTGATCCGAAACACTAGCTGTTCCAGACAAGAAAGGGGGCACTAGAATGCCCTGCCAACGCAATGAAGGATTTAAATGTATGGTGATACATTTGTCTGTACTTCTGACTCCATTTACAGGAACACAAAGACTCACGCACGGCAACAAAACAACTCCGACAGGCTAACAAATGGTGACGCTTCCAAGCCTTGCTGAGCACTACCTCGTTTGCCCCGACTTCCCCGTGCTCGCCAGGTTATCTTACCTCGTTACCTTGCGAGCACGTGTAGCCAGAGGCGTTTTGCTGGCTTGGGTCTGCCACATAGGAAGCATAGGAAACATAGGGAACATAGGAAACGTAGGGACATAAGCACATAAGATTAAACAGACAAATTATTATGATGAAGCAGTACATTCCCGTCGGGAACATCCCCGCCCCCGTTACTGGACCCAGTAACTTCACTGTTCCGCCGTCTCCAACAGGCATAGCTTCGCGACCGGACGAACGGCTTCTCCACTCCTTGTTCGCACCAATGCGGTACGGGTTACACCGTCCGCACCTGGAAAGGTGTCTACAATTTGACCAACTAGCCAATGGTTTCTCGGAGAATTATTGTCAACCACCAAGACAACGTCGTTCGGTTTCAGATTTCATTTGGTTGTCAGCCATTTCTTCCTCTCAATTAGGGACGGCACGTATTCTTTCAACCATCGCTTCCATAACTCGTTGATTAAGGATTGAGCGACTCTCCACCTCTTTCTCATGTCCACTTCCTCTGGGGCTGGGACGTCAAGAAAAATGCTAGGATTCGCACGCCCGACGAGGAAGTGATTGGGCGTTAGGGGTTCAGGATCGTGCGGATCCACGCTCACGTGAGTTAGAGGGCTTCCATTTAGGAGCGCCTCAACTCCCGACATCGCGGTTTGGAATACTTCGTCTGTTACCGCCCGGCCGTTGAGGATTCTTCGTAAGGCGCCCTTGGCGGATCGAACCAGCCGCTCCCACGCACCGCCGAAGTGTGGAGCTGACGGTGGTGAAAAGTGCCACTATACGAACTCCTGCGCCATAGCTGAGGCTATCTTACTGTCGTTCCAGTTCCTAATGGCTTCCCGCAGCTCCCGCTCGCCGGCCACCAGGTTGGTTCCATTGTCAGAATATACAACCCTTGGTTTGCCGCGCCGGTCGCAGAAGCGTTGGAAAGCCATGAGGAATGACTCCGCGTCCAGGGAGTGGGCTACCTCGATGTGGACTGCCCGTGTCACGAGACACGTATAGAGGCAGCCATACCGCTTTACGGATCTCCGAAACACGGTAATGTTCCACGGTCCGAAATAGTCCACTCCGGTGTTGGTGAACGGGGGGCTAAAGGGCTGCAGACGGTGCCTCGGAAGCGGGGCCATCAGTGGTAGGACAGGTTGCGAACTTTCCTTCCGGCATTGCGGACACTTGTTGACGAACTGACGGATCGCTCTTCTCCCTTGTAAAATCCAGTACTGCTGAAGGAGTTCGTGCAGCGTCCTCTCGGCCGAGGCGTGGTGTAGCCTTTTGTGTGCCCTCCCGATGATCAGTCGCGTGATGTCGCTGTCCGGCGAGAGGATTATAGGGTTCCACGAAATCTTCTGCAGTTGCTATCTCACGTTGGGCAAGTACTTCTACCATACTGGGTCGTAGGACGCGAAACAGGTGATCCAACTTCTGGGCGTCGGACATCTTCGGATCCACGTCGAAGCACAGCTTGAGGATTTCAATGCTGTAAGCGTTCACAGTCTCTTCTGGCCGCTGAACGCGCATTTGAAGTTCCGAGAGCTTCTTGTAAGCTCTTTCTTTCGGCACAAAAGCCTTCTTGAATAAGGCTTGCAGGTCTTCCCAGCCCGGTACCCTTCGGCCTCGATTTCGGAATTCGTTACGAAACCCCGTAGACGCAACCCCATCTAGACTGGCCCTGAAGAACCTGGCCTTATCGCCATCCATTCACTCGTTAAAATCCCTCGCTTCCTCGTAGTCGTACAGAAACTTGACGGCGTCGGAGTCGCTCTGCCCATCAAAGAGCGGAATAGGTACGGCTTTCCGCAACGGTCCCCGTGCTGCTCGGAACGTGGTCCCAGGTGATGAGGACGACCCTTCTTGTGCCATGCCGACCCGTGGAGGAGGCTTCTTTGCACACAACGTAAGTGTTGGCGGTGGGTTGACGCCGCGAACCCTTAAGCTTTGTCGTAGGCTTCGGGAAAATTGTAGTTCTCGCGAATTATCAGCGAGATCTTGACTTTCTTCGCTCATGAAGGTATAAGTCAAATCTTCCAAGTTCAGTGCACGCACACACGCACGATAACTGTTTTCACTAAATCAAGGAGTACCCCGAATCTCCACCATAATGTCACGCCAAAAACTCGCACACAGATGTAATTTAGCAAGGCGTGTATTTTAGGGATTCCTCGATTATAGCGAGTGATCTACAAAATGGGGGTTACATAACGTGCGCGGCACTGGCACCAACTCGAGCCTAACTCTTTCGTGGGACTCTCATTTCCCCACTGCCTTCTTCAGACTCTCTTCTTAGACTCTCCACTTAGACTCTCTATACGGGACTTTTTCTTCCCTTTTAACCCAACAATTATTACCCTTTTCTGGGGTTGAGAACATCTGGAAGAACTCACCCCATACCTTAATTACTCTTAAAGGGTGTGGAAGGGCTGATGAGCTTCCCACACCCACAGACAGTTACATAAACCAGAAGGTTCACCCAATTCTGGAATCCTATACTACCCTAATAAAATGGTCAAGCCAACTAGCCTGAGCTAACACTGCTGGCAGGGCCTATTGTCTTGACAGCTTTATCGCGCATGCAAATCCTGGCGCGACAATATGGTGACGCTTCCAAGCTTTGCTGAGCACTACCTCGTTTGCCCCGACTTCCCCGTGCTCGCCAGGTTATCTAACCTCCTTATCTTGCGAGCACGTGTAGCCAGAGGCGTTTTGCTGGCTTGGGTCTGCCACATAGGAAGCATAGGGAACATAGGAAACGTAGAGACATAAGCACATAAGATCAAACAGACAAATATGATGAAGCAGTACATTCCCGTCGGGAACACTAGCTGACTGTAAGCGCTCCCTTTGCTAGGGATTAGAGGTCTTAAGGCCCCGGTTCGGCTTATCCTCTTATGGGCGAATTACATTGTTTAGTTTGTGGGTGATTGTGCGATCTACACGAATTATTTTAGAAATTTTTCTTGACAGTAATGTTATGGTCTATGATCCGCCGGGAATTTTAAGGAGGATTTTGTAGAAAACGATTCTTCATTTTTCTATGGAGGAATGAAAATTTAGACTTTTTTGTGGAAGACATTTTCAAAAATCAGGCTTGGTCAGTTTAGCGTCGATTTTTAAAAATGATTTGTAGTGCAAAAATTTTGAAAATTGGATAAGAAGTTTTTGCGGAATCACCCACAATGTTTTAAAAAAGTTAGCCTCTGATTCGTGCTGCCGCTCATTGCAGTGGGCACGAGAGAAAGTCGAAGTCAATAAAGGGAAACGGCGGGGTAAGAGAATTGATGAAAGACCTTGACAAAAGTGAGCCTTGCTATCGCCAAAGGGACGCCTGCAAACAAGAGAATATTTATTTTAGGAAATAATATTGTATTTCCCTTTCCCTGAGACAGCTTGCCACGAAGGGATTAAGGTATGCCGCGCCTACTTGGTGTGGATTGTTTGTAAACAATAACAAAGCCATGTGATAACTCGTAATTTTTAAACCGTATATACGGTTTAAACTCTCATATTTGTAACAATTTGATTGTTTCACTTATTTTTTATTGTAATTATTGTACTTGTTTTCTATCCAGGAAATTCGTATAATACAGGCGACAAAGTAAAAAATGTATTCGAAAAAATTACAACATTTTAAATTCTGAAGGAAAATAAGAAGGAAACTAAACTTTCGGAAAACCGAAATGCCGTACAGAAAATATCGATCAATTCTGTTAAGTATTGAGCTTTACTGACTAAATAAAATCGTTTTCTGTTAAGAAGTTTCTGTAATTTCTAGCTGTTAAATAATTCAATGCAATCAAAAATAAATAAATAGAAGTAGTTTGTCTTTCTGAATTCTTCTGGGAACGAAAAGAATACTGTAAATACAGGAAACGAACATCTGCAACTGTCATTCAAAAATCTTAAGTATCCTCTGATTATAGTCACAGGTGACCGGTACCTTTGTCACGTCAGGCTACGTAGTCAAGAGCGTCAATCAAAGAATTTTACGGTGTAGACATTTTTCTCACAATTATATACATTTTGTATATGCAAGAAGTCAAAAGGTGTTTTGAAATGTTAAGTTCGTCAACTTGAAATGTTGTGTTTTTTTAATTGAACAAGGAAAAATACTTTAAAATTTTTAGATGAGCTTTTTTTCAGAATGGATACAAGCTATTGATTTTTTCTAAATTCAGAATCGTTTGCGGGGCACCTTTCAACAGATAGTTAACCTACGCCACTTCCAAGAAATTAAAGAATTGTGGCAATTGTTTTAAGGCGGTCGATATGCAAAGTCTTATTCTGATTGTCTACATTCTTTTCCTGTAGGAGTCATGGTTAGGAATTGTCGAAGTCACAGAAAGATGAACGCCACTTTCAGGAAGGTCCGGGAAGTAGAGAAGGAGGCGCATAAAAATAGGTCAATACACGAAGCAGAGAAAGATCTCGAATTACAAATCAACTTTAGTAGATAACGTTAAACGGCAAAGCAAACATTAGGTAGAAAGTAACCCGGGTGGTGTTTGAAGCTGCAAATGCGAACAAGAAACGATAAAATAAATATTGGGTACGCATAAGTTATTACTAAAGAAAAAACTGAGCTAGATCGTAATATTCAAGTTTGCTCCAAAATACAGTTTGCTAAACATCTGATATGACAAGATGATTTGTACACTATATGACTGTGAAAAAATGCTTCGCTTTGGTCTTACGAATTCAGTTTTTTTTTTAATATGAGCTTAGGCTTGCGAAAGACTGGAAACAAAACCCTCGCCCGATGCACCAACTTCAAATTCTCAAATATATCAAATTGTGTTATAACCTTTGTGCATCTTGGGATGCATGAGTTCACAGGAGGAGTGTAGAACTGGGGCGAAACTGATATCACAATAGTTTTCGACAATCTAAGAGTGATAGCTTCGTAAGGGACAGAGCAGATTGATCATGTTTTCGCAGCCAAAAGGACTGCCCTCCCTCTGCTGTTTTATAAACGCTACAGGAGGAACTCTTTCGCAGTTACGCATTTTTACGCCTGTATTCTAAAAATTACGTTTCTTGATATTTCCCACTATAATGTAGTTGTGTTCGAACGAGCCCCACGTATGTCTGAAGCTACCCTTACAAAAATCCAGCTGGTTCAATCGGCTTTATTCCGTTCATTAACTGCCGAAATACTGCAAAAATATGAGGGTTACTAGCTGCTTAACTGAATATTAACTGCCGTGGATTTGGGATTCCTGTTAACCGGCGGTTGTTACTCGGTTTGAAACTTTGTGTGAACTTCAAGCTACCACTAGGTATATTGATGGTTAACTCATGGTTTTTAGTCTTTCTAGTCCAGGTGGACCAGGGATAAACTCAGGAGTTACCTACAGTATATCCGCCGTTAAATGGTTTTTAACCGCAGGTTAGACAGCAAAGCGACATATATTGACGGTTAACTTAAGGTTTTTAGCCTTTCTAGTTAAGGTGGACCAGGGATAAACTCAGGAGTTACCTACAGTATAACCGCCGTTAAATGGTTTTTAACCGCAGGTTAGACAGCAAAGCGACATATATTGACGGTTAACTTAAGGTTGTTAGCCTTTCTAGTTAAGGTGGACCTGGGATAAACTCTAGAGTTACCTACAGTACATCCGCCACTAAATGGTTGTAAACCATAGATTGACTATCAAGAACGATTTGTTAAAAACATATTTACTTTTTAAAGTTAATCGCAGAGCTCATTTTTTTATTTGAAACTTCAGTTACTGGACAGTTACAAAAGCACGTGTTTTTTAAGCATTCATTTATTATATCCTTGGATTTTGGTGATACAGGGGAAAAAAGGAACCGTCACAAATTTTTACAAATAGGAATCGTTAAATCACAATTCTTTTTTTACACGCCTTCTTCACGTTGCGACACTTGTTACCGATCGACGACACAATTTCAGACTTCTTCGTCTTCGGGAATATGGTCCGCACGAACACTGTTAACAAAATTATTAGTTTGGTACTATTGACTATTGATTTCATTTTTACCTATTAGTGCATTCACTTTGTCCTGTTGGAGAAATTTGCCTCCGTCTTTGTCGGTGACGTTGGCTCCGTCCATTTCGTCCTCGTGAAAAAGTAACGGTAGCAAATTAGTCGTCAGGAAGCTGACGCTTTTGCAACAGGACTGCACACACGTGTCAAGCTCGTCCTCTGCCCCGTTCAGTAAAGGAATGAGAGCCTAAAGTAGCGTACAAAGAGCATTAGTATAATAACTGATCCTTTCCTATGACACTGAAGCCTTACTTGTTTTGCAGAAAAGCATTTGGCAGATTGAAAATTGACCAGGGGGTTATCATCTTTGGTTTCCGTTAACATAAGATAACCTAAGTAAAATAGAAATGAGTCACCTGTCGAAATCCTGTAAGCTTACGACGTTATCGAACAGTCAAGAGAATAAAATAACTTACGATTTTGAAGTTTGAGGTTTGCTTCCTTAAGCTGTTCGCTATAGGTCTTCAGCCGCTCAAAATCATCTTGATTTTTTGCCGCATCCAGTCTGAGCTTCTTGACCTCCTGATTTTTCATCGATAGTTCAGCTTCCAAGTCCTGCACACGTTTTCGTAAAGGTTCCAAGTCTTCTCCCTGACGTTGGCTAGAGGGTGGTAGAAGCAATGACGGAATTGGGGCACATAATTCTTCCGTCGAGGTTCCTTCTGATGATACAGGCGAAGGCGACCGACTTAATGCTTCGTCCAGAGTGCTTCCGTTGTCTTGTTCAAAGAAGGTTCCAATAATAGCCGTGGCTTTTTTTCTAATTTGTCTTTATTGTCTTGAAAAAATGCTTTACGGTCAGTTTTATAAAATTTAAATTACTTACCCCCCAGTTGCTAGAACTCTAGCTGGAAACACTTCAAACTTGCCATTTTTTTCGAATGGCCACTCCACTTCACCAATACTGTGAGGGTTATTCAGAATTCTTTTGCTTTTCACATGCTTCACTTCGAGTACAGTATAACGTTTTTTTGCTTATTTTCCACCCAGTAAACCAACGCATACATGTTTAACGAAAGAAAAGTACTCACTGACTGAAAGTTTCTATTACCCTTCACCTGTTTCTAGGGAAATACAATGAGGTAAAAGTCTTGACCTTCACTTAATCCTTTCTCAGTTTAGTGCGCAACCCCTGACAAACATTCTTTCCCTTGTTTTCCTTTGAGCCCTTATGCTAGTGAAATCCTTTACAATAGTTTCTGATGGCAATGTGCGTAGCGCAGCGAATATATAGGAATTAAAATTATAGAAAGTAATATCGGGAATTTTTCTATTGCGTCATTAAAGATGTCTACTGCAGTTAGAGAATATGATTACATAAT
This sequence comes from Triops cancriformis, assembly GCA_020615345.1. Classification (NCBI taxonomy): domain Eukaryota; kingdom Metazoa; phylum Arthropoda; class Branchiopoda; order Notostraca; family Triopsidae; genus Triops; species Triops cancriformis. The sequence continues at coordinate 16,202 of JAHZNP010001060.1, forward strand.
TGACTTTTCAGAAAACAAGCCACATTGAAACAATATTGCATAGTACAAGCGCCAGAGTGAACAGAGGAATATTTGCTGTAAAGAAATCATGATTTCAGAATTATGCAAGGTATCTTACTCTAGTTACTCTTTCACTCTCAAATTTGACATAACCGCTATATGTGACGGTAGTTCGGACAAGTTGTCCTCGTAAAAAACGATATATTTTGAAAATATATCTTCAGCCCAGACAGCAATATTTCAGTTCGTCGTTCCTCTTACAATAACGACGTGATCTACTTGATTAAACAACTTTTCTACCGTAAGTTTTTTACAGACCACAATGGCACGCTTAGCGTCTTCACCCACTGAAATAATCTTGGTTACTTGAAAAATCTCATTGTTCTCCATGGATACGTAGGAGTTCTGCCTTCTCCCATTTTCATAGGTACTGACTTTGAAACTCTGACCTTTAGAGATTACCTTTTTAAAGTAACTAACATGTTTGTCGGCAATGTGAGACAGTTTTTCCTTACAAACAACCAATTCATCGGGATTCATTGAGTCGCTGGGGTCACGTCCGAGTAAAACGCAATGGCTCGTCCATGTTTCGCCTTTTTGTCGTTGCTCATTAAAATCTAACATACTTGCAGCAAGTGCTATTGCTGCTTTTCCTTTTTCGTTACTTTTCTCACTTAAGGAAGCTGCAACATGGTTCCTTATCACGTATTGTTTCCAGAACCTCTTCATTATCTGGAGACTGACATACTGAGTACCCTTAAACAACTTAAGAAGCACACCGTTTTCGTTCTCAAAAATGTACGTTGAGTACGCCCATACCGGTCCCCAGTTTGCTACACAATCTTCTAAATGGAGCATTTGATGTACGTTGAACTTCGTGTGTCTGTCACCGTACAAAAATGCAAAAATCTTTGGCGAAATTTGTCAGGGTAACGTCCGCCACGTGAAGATCAAACTGAGATATTGCTGGTTTTGTCAAGATATAAATTGTTTTGGAGAGTAACAAAAAGTTTTGAAAGTAAGGTTGACCAAGTTTTTTGTATAAAACGATGGGCCCGTAATGGAGTAAAAAATTTCTCCATTCGGAGGCTTTCCAAAGAGTTCTCTCATTTAATGATCTTGGTAGACAACTAATACTGGCTGGTGGTTTAATTAAGGAAAATCTTTTGTCAATTTCTGTTATCGTAGATGGCATGCCAATATACCAAGGTTCCTTACTGTTTGTGGCATCAAACCACATACCGCACAACTGCTTTGTAATACCCAAATCAACGGCATGCATAATGTCCACGACGCATCCAGTTATGATGTTAAAGTGTGTAATATCACTCAATGGTGATGGGGACTTCACGCCTTTGATTTCCTTCCCACTAGCTTTTGCTTTCAATGCCTGTCTTCTGGTTTTTTCATCAGTCCGGAGAGGTAACAAATGTGGATCCAAGAAAGGATAGCTTCGAACTGTTCCTCTTCCTTTTGCTACTCTTTTTCCCTTCGTGCTACACCAAGAACAACCGTAGTAACCACTGCACAATTTCAATCCTTGTACGTCGGCCCTTGCCACGCTGTCAACAGAGCACATGAGAAGAAATACCTTGGAGTTAATGTGCTCCACTCCGTCATTTGTCTTTTTGAGCCAATTGAAGCCGGTTTCCGATAGGCGCACAATTTCACGAACAAAGGATTGCATAATCACATTCAATTGCAGTTTTCCATATCCCGCCCATAAAGTAACCATGACATGCTTTTTCCGAAGCCATACTGGCAGCTCGTTGACCATGCACTGTATAGGCCCGAGACTGAAATGCAATGATTCGAATAGCGGGATCCCATCCGTGTTCACTGTAAGTGATATAGCGTGGTTTTTTCTGTCCATGAGCGCGCCATTTTTAAACTCACGATAGAGGTTACCATCGTAAATATCACTTATCACGTTTGGGTCTCTGGTATTTGAAAACCGATGATCTATAAACTGAGATAATCCAAGATTCTCCAAAGGTTACGCAATTGTGTCTCTACGGGGAGCTCAATGTAGAAGCTGTGCTTGCTTCTGAGATGGTCTTCTTGATATGCATCATTACATTGATTACAGTGAAATGGTTTCGGAGAAGCTTCTAGTAATGAACTAGAACAGTTGGGGCAGTAAAAGTGAAAACGAAAGTTCACACTGGAAAGAACTTGTTCCAGTTGATAAACTGTGTTTGGGAGTAAGGAGGAGCTAGGAAGGAGGAGACACAAGATATCAAGCAAAAATTGCACACTTGCATTTGTCATAGATGACGACACAAAGAAAGCTTCCAGTAATAGCACAATTTGAAGCAAAGTAAGCGCACAACCATCGTATAGCTCCTCGTTTAAATTACGCGCTTTGGGTAACTCATTCTCGTCATTCGTTTTTTCCTCAGAATAATCCTGGCAGTCAGATACGTTATCATTCATTCTGTTGTTTTCTTCCTCGTAATGTAAATCAGGAACTTGCGCTTGTTCACAGTCTACAAATATTCCGAATATTTTTTTAATTACAAGATCGTTAATTTTAAGCAACTAGGATGGAATAACATAATATAAGACAAAGAAGTGCGAAATAAATAAGGTGTATTACTCACACGAAGATATATCAATATATTGAATACTGAAATATAATTACCTTCATTTCTTGTGGTAACGCTATGTTCCAGTTGCGTCTTACGCCATCTGTAATATGTTGATCGAGGAATAAAATTGTTTCGGTATTGCTTATACCGCTTGGGCCTTACTACAGCTATGGGTGCCATCGTAAGGAATATATTCAAACGCTATTTTTCGGTTTAAAAAGACTGGCAGATTTAAGGAGAGTGAATTTCCGAAACAATGAGCTAGTCGGCTATCACTGACTCACGAAAACATGGAGTATGTACAATGTATTAGCAAATTGAGATATTTCAGTAACAAATTTATTGAAGTAATAATAGTTTCCAACTTTGATTACTTCATTCTATTTATCGTAACTTACAATTCTTAAGGCCGTATCTGTCTGTGTGACTTGGCTAACTCCTAAGCTTTCTGGGAAATTGCTCCACAAGCACTTCACTTCAAATTGTTTATGATTTTGTTTGGTGTATTATACATGAATGGAATGCGACCTCGCTTCTAGAATTTAGTGACCTCAGTAAAGAGATTAACTTATAGAAACTCGCTTGCCTTTCCCCCGAATATTACCGCGAATTGGAAAAGACAATTTAAAACAAAGCACGTAAAAGACGAAGCGAATTCCCTTTTCCTTAAAACACAAATTCTTCTTAGAAAAGGAAGGAAAAAAGGGAATCTTCCCGTTACGGGAATAAAAAATCGCCAAATGCCTTTATGTCCACCAAATTATGTTCCCAAGTCGCCTAAGTTGGCGAGAAATCACCATGGTTGGCAACACTGTTTCCAACGACTTCGCGTCCGGCTTTCCTCATAAAAATAAAATACAAAGAAAATAGAACACAGAGAAAGCTGCTGCAAAATAAGATACCGAGAAAGCGGGTGAAAAACGCAGTAAACAACTTAGAGAGAAGACAAATGTTTATTTGCATCAGCTATGTATTTATAAATCATATGTAAAAAGCTGTATATTCACAGATGTAATATTTTAAAATTTCATTGAATCAAGAATGCCGCTCTTTAAAAAGTACAACAGTTTCTTAATCAAGAATGAGAGCCTACAACAAGTGCGAAACAAAAAATCGTAAAAAATATGTCCTTCAGCTGAGGCAACTTAAGTTTTACATTGCATAGAATCATCAGCATTCAAGAATACCAAAATACGTAAGGCTGGGTTTCTCAGTAAAATATAATGAAATATTCAAAACAATGCTCTCAATGTGAAACGCATGTGAAGGTGAACCGTTCATTGCTGCAAGTGAATTGGCAGTTAACCAACGGTTATATTGTACTCGAATGACTTAAGGTGTACCTGCGGTAAACGCTGCTGATTAATCAGCGATAAAACGTCAGTTTACCTACGCTTATATTGTAGTCGGTTGACTATAGGCGAACCGTCGGTAAACAGTAGTTTTAAAACCAGGGATTAACTGCCAGTTAATCTAGAATGATACCTTAGTCGTTTAACTAGCAGTGTACCGGCAGTAAAAGTTAGGTTTAAACAAGGGATTAACCACCAGTTAACCTGATGTTGCAATAATCTCGGTTAACTAGAAGATTACCGGCGGTAATTAGTAGGTTATTAACTAGGGATTCACCGTCCGTTAACCTACAGTTTTAATGTAGCAGGTTGACCACAGATGTATAGGCGGTAAAAAGAGGATTCAAACCAGCAATGAACCGCCAGTTAACATTAATCCCAAATCACCGCAGCTAACTGTCCAATAACCTCCGTGTCACCAGCAGAATAACCCAAGTTGTAACCGCGAAATTTTTGTAAGGGTACGACATGCTTGGGGCACCTTCGGCCAAAATGTGAGCTTTCAAAAGATGAGCATATCTCCGGCCCTGTAATTCGAAACAAAAAGTTACCAATTGGTTAAGTTTCATCGATGGAATGGCTTCTTAAAGCATGCAAAGTTATCGAATTTGTTCAATACGGAGGTCCAAAAAATAGCGAAAAGTAAAAATTGACCGAGCGAGCCCTACTCTCCCTACGTTGATGGTGGGTTAGTCCTCCAACCAACCCCCTGAATTTCGTTTATTGATTAGGGTAGCTGTACAAGGAAAAAATCGCTAAGTACCACGGAATCGTTTTTTAGCCTAACCCTATGTAACGAAATCTTCTAGTACTCACACTTTCCCTTAGAAACGAATTCTGGGTATAACCGTGACAACAGTTATCATTATTTGTCAACTGAACTCGTTTACACTAGCCTTCTGATTAATTTTGTTTCTATGTCGCTTAATCCATGTTGTAATATTCATTCTTGTGTATTTCAAACCCTTTTGGGATTTTATTTATAGCTAATTTGAGCTATAGAAGTACTCGCTTTACTGGCATATAAATTTTAAAGCTATTTTTGGTAAACAGTATTTCTAAAATTTAAAGGTATCTCATGTAAGTGAACTAGTTGGTGGTGTAACATTAAATATTTTAAATTAGCAAAACATGTTGGTGAAACAGCCTGCAGTAGTGTGAACAAATTGCCAGTCCTAAGTTCTGGCAACTCATTTAGTAGGCGTTCCCTTACCATCACTTGTCCAGCAGATTTTGAGTTTCGCGCTTTTTGCGCCTGCTGACAATGCAACATAGCCCATAGGGGAGGGGCTTAAAGAAAAAAATACTAGTGTCATCTATGAGCGAAAAAATCTCTAAAGTTGCCGAACCGGGGCCTGAAGGCCCCGGTTCGGCTTATCCTCTTATGGGCGAATTACATTGGTTAGCTTGTGGAAGATTGTGCGATCTACACGAATTATTGTAGAAATTTTTCGTGATAGTAATGTTATGGTCTATGATCCGCCAGGAATGTCGAGGAGGATTTTGTAGAAAACGATTCTTCATTTTTCTATGGAGGAATGAAAATTTTGACTTTTTTGTGGAAGACATTTTCAAAAATCAGGCTTGGTCAGTTTAGCGTCGATTTTTAAAAATGATTTTTAGTGCAAAAATTTTGAAAATTGGATAAGTTGTTTTTGCGGAATCACCCACAATGTTTTAAAAAAGTTAGCCTCTGATTCGTGCTGCCGCTCATTGCAGTGGGCACGAGAGAAAGTCGAAGTCAATACAGGGAAACGGCGGGTAAGAGAATTGATGAAAGACCTTGACAAAAGTGAGCCTTGCTATCGCCAAAGGCACGCCTGCAAACAAGAGAATATTTATTTAAGGAAATAATATTTTCCTTTCCCTGAGACAGCTTGCCTCGCAAGCGAAGGGTATAAGGTATGCCCCGCCTTCTTGGCGTGGTTTGTTGTTAGTAAACAGTAATAAAGTAAACAAATGTGTCAAATATGTAAGTGATTCTTCGTAATTGTAATGCAATTGACGCATACTTTCCACTTTTTCCCAGGGCGAAAGCTCCAAGAAATTAAGTATTATTTTGTACATCTTTATTAATTACTTTTTATTTATTTTTAAATACACATGTTATCACAAATTTTTCTTCCAGAATACAAGTTTTTTATATCAATTTATTTAAGATACTTATTTTCGTGACAGTTAGCTAGCATTTTTTTACATTTTACTTGGAAGCAAGATAGTTATACTGTTGTAATCCTTATAGCTGCTTGAAGTATGTTGCGAGTTTTCATTTTCCTTTGTATGTTCTCAAAGGAAAGGTATTGCTTTTATATTTGTAACAAAATTCCAGTCGTGTTTAGAAATAAGCTAATGGTGATGGGGACGAGTCTACTCACTACAAGTCCAATTCACTACACTCCCTCTATTGACAACTCACTACAAGTCCAATTCACTACACGCCCTCTATTGACAATTAACTACAACTCCAATTCACTACACGCTGTCTGTCCGTAAACCTTGACAACTCACTACAACTGGCATTATGCGACATGACAATTCACTACACTAGTATGCCATCTATTCTTTGTAGCGACAACTCACTACAATGCATTTGTTGCGGCATTTTTAAAATTATTTTGTATCCGCAGTATATTGATCTCATGCCTTTTTGTTGAATGTTATGATACAATTTTAAATCCTATATTGATGTAATGTGTCAAGAGACCATTTCTTGGAAATACACGTTTCCAAAGCAACATTCACATTTTTTATATTTGTCTTCACGTATTGTTCTTTTTTTTGGGGGAAAGAGGCCGTTTGTATTTTTACTTGTTGGGAAACGCTTTTTCTGGGGGAAAAAGAACGAACATAATCAACAACGATGTGGAGTCTTGGCATTCGCGACTAAACAAGAAGGCCCAAAAAAATAACCTGAACCTTTATTCGCTAATCGACTTACTGAATAGAGAAGCCGAACTCGTCAGTATTCATTTACAACTATTAGCTGAGGATGGAGCTTCTAGACAAACAAAAAAAACAAGACCTCGACGCAAAAATTGAATTAATGTACAAAAAATACAATCAAGGCGAGTTGGACGCTGGTGGTCTGCTGAGGCAGTGCTCATACATATATTAGCCAATTAAAATGTAAATTGATAAAAATGACAAATGTATAAATGACAATGTAAAATGTGCATATATATAACCCAATTAAAATGTAAATTTATGAAAATGACGAATGTAAAATGACAAACTTAAAAAAATTAACTGTAAAACAAGTTTTAATTATTCACTGGTATGACAAATATAAACAAATATCTTCTTCTTCTTGCTGTTTATAGTCAATCTGCGAAAATAAACAAATATCAGATGATGCCATGCTACTGTAGTGAGTTGTCGCTACAAAGAATAGATGTCATACTAGTGTAGTGAATTGTCATGTCGCATCACAGAGTATACAGAGGGAGTGTGCCTGTATGAGGAAGCGTGAGCAGGTAAATTTTGAAAAGGAGGAGCTATTAGAAGCGGAACAAACGCATGGAGTGGAACAAACTTCTCATTGGTTGTCAGTCACGTGGTCAGTCGAAGTCCTTCAAGATTGTTATCGTTCTTGTAACACATCGATATTAACAAAGTGAATTTTCAACTTGGTTCCTCTATGGCAGCCGATACAGTTAGGAATTATCGATGCAGTTGAGCGACGCTATCGATGTGCTTCTTCCTGTCAGGATCCCAACCAATCATCAAACTCATCCACCCAGGGAACTCATCCACTTCAAATGACTCCTCCTTTCAAAGCCTTTTTTCTGTAACAGGCTTTATACAGGCATGTTCCTTCTCAACATGGTCTCAGGGCAAAGATACATACGGTTTAGCACATCGGTCCGCCCACGGTTAAGAATTAGCTAAAACGGTTGAAAGGAACATATCTAAAACGTATCTAAACTCCCTCGATTGCCGGATCCCTCGATTACCGGATCGATTAGCCGATCGATTGCCGGACCTCAGTAACTCCACCTATTCAACTCGGTCTCAGAGCAAAGTTAAATACGGTTTAGCACATCGAGCAGCCCACTGTTTAAGAGTTAGTAAAGACGGTCTAACTCAAGAAGGACCAATGAAAGCTAGGTTGCGTCACGAACCCAAGCCTCGTTGGTCGATTGCTCAAAAAAGTCACGTGACTTTGTTTACAATATGGAGGGTATTTTTAATTTAATTAAATTTTAAATACATTTTTTAAAATTAAAACGACTTGTTTATTATTATGACTACAACATTTTCAGGTAGAATATTCCCTTCCAAATAAAGAAAAGGTGCGTTTCGAAACATCAAAGGTGGCTGCGTTTTCAATAAAATTATAATTGTTTTATTAATAAAATATTTATTTCCAAATCAAACTAGATTCGTCTTGCATTCGCCCTTTCCACGAAAAATACCCATACAGTTTTGGTCCCAAATTGGTAAAGGGATAGAAGCTAACCCAACAGTTTCTTTGAAATATTGTTTCCAATAGTATTTGTATTGTGCTGCAATTACAAAGAATATGCATTGGAAGAAAACAATCTTTCTTCTTATTTTCTCGTCTACGTGATGACCAAAGAAAGATTGAGGTTTTGTCCTACATCTTATGTCGTAAAACTTCCCAGTAATGTAGTACTAATTACGCCAATGAAAATAAGCCTTAAAATGTCAAAAACAAGCCACAAACAGTTTCGTATAAATACTCCCTAATTTACTAAAACTGAGACCTTAAAACGACATGCATCTTTCCAGTAATAAAATTGGCATTGTAATTGAAGCTAGATTTGCAAAAGGCCTGTCCCTGTGAATGTCACACTGGAAAGAAAGAAAGTGGGACAGCCCGACGTACGGAATTTTAATAAGCCGAAGCAAGCACGGTTTAGTCCGGGTAAGTTGCAGACAGGCGTAGGCCACCCGACGGCTCGCTACTCTCATCTTTTGTAATTATTGTAATTACGATTCCGTCTTCTGGAGAAACTTCATTTTGTCAATATAGGCATAAACCAATGTGTAGTCTACTAGCAACCAAGATACATTAAAGCTCCAGAAATTACAGCGTATTTCAGGGGCGGTAATTCCCAATGAAAACGAAATCGCACGTCTCGATAAGGAGTTTCGAGCGACTCAATAAAACTGTGCGTAAAACATTCCGGACATATCACCAATATACAACTGATACATACTTTACCGATTTATAATCAAGAAAAGCCTTAAAACATTATTGTATAAATATCCTTTTCCGTAGATGAAAGCTTCTCATGGTATAAGGTCTCTTTTGCGTACATACATTGCGCGTATCATTTTAGTATGCGGTTAGTTTGATGAAAATTTTTCTGAACAGGTCAATTACTACGCGTCGCACATTAAACAACACATGAATAAAAAAAATCGAATACCAAAATTCTGTTTGCTATAAAGATGTTTGCTATAGCTTGAAAAGCTTTCATCTACGAAATGGGTGATTCTTACAAAAATGCTTTTAGGTTATTCTCGATGATAGACTGATAGTATATGGTTGCATTTCATACCGATGGCATGTCCGGAATGTTTTTCTCAAAACTCTTTATCGAGACGTGCGATTTCGTTTCGATGGGAATTACCACCCCTGAAATACGCTGTAATTTCTTAAGCTTTAATGTATATTGGTGGCTAGTGCACATCGGTTTATGCGTATATTGAAAAATGAAGTTTCTAAAGAAGCCGGGATCGTAATTACAATCATTACAAAAGATGAGTGTAGCGAGCCGTCGTGTAGCCTACGCCTGTCTCTGCAACTTACCCGGACTAACCCTGCTTTTTAATAAAACAATTATAATTGTTTGAAAACGCAGCCACCTTTGATGTTTCGAAAAGCATCTTTCTTTTATTTGGAAGGAAATATTCTACCTGAAAATGTTCGAGTCGTAATAATTAAACAAGCCGTTTTAATTTTAAAAATGTATTTATAATTTTATTCAACGAAAAATACCCTCTTGTAAACAAAATCACGTGATTTCCCTCGACCAATGCGGCTTGGGTCCGTGATGTTCCCTAGCAATGATGGTCCTTTTTTGAGCTAAACCGTTTTAACTAAATCGTAACCGTGGGCGGCCCGATGTGCTAAACTGTATGTAACCTTGCTCTGAGACCAGGCTGTCCGTCTAGTCCTCTATGGCTTTCCCTAACCGGGAATTTCGAAAATGAAAAAGAATCGATACGAAGGCTACGCATATCGATAGAAGTAGAACTACACTAAAAAATCAGCCTGGTCTGTCGCATAGAGTAAATATATTAATAGAGAGAACATGGAGCCCCTTCCTTATGGACCTTCTGTTACCACTTTCTGAGGCCCCAGGCTAGTGCCCTCGGAGAGGAGGCTTGGCCAAGCCAGCTTTCCCTAACCGGGAATTTCGAAAATGAGCCTAAAAAAGAATTGATACAAAGTATCGATAGAAGTAGAATTACACTAAAAAATGCTTTACCTGTACTCAAGTTGCATGGCAATCAGAAAGACGAATGGCACCATCACTTTCAATTATTAGCCTAGGCGTCTGTTTTAATGTATTTCCATTGAGACACAAAAACAAGGTTTGTGCTTTCTTCTATTAGTATCGTTATAAAAACATGTTTATTGACAACAAGCTGTAACGCTATCGATATGTTTTTATTAAAGACATCGATGCGTTTCTTCCAGCCAATCACCACTTCTTCTGCTCCATGCTTCTCTCTCAGCCAATCAGCACTTCTTCCGCTGCACACGAACTCCCTCCTTTTCAAACCATTTTCTTGTAACGGCACTTTATACAGGGATGTGGTCTCTGGTGTGCTCTGTGGTCTGTCGTGCAAACCAAGGTATGTAGAAAGACAGGTAGGGCCATCGAGACCCTTCGCGTTTGAATTCATTAAGGGGTCAACGTCACACGATGCCCTGGGAAAACAACCAATGACTGCGCATTGCCCAAGGGCTGCTGCAGAAGGAAAACAAAGCGTTTATTGACAACATTCAAAGAGGAATACCGATAATACTGTGGAGTATTTTCGTGTCTTTAATCTAGAAGTACCTACTGATTTTTTAATTACTATTAAAGGTTTAGTGGTTTATTTCCTTTATCAGCAGTAACAACGAATTATATGGATATCCTCTAGCTTGTGAACTTTTTCATTTTTCTAGACCTTCTTCTCTCCTCGCTCGTTAGCGGTGTTAGCATTAAAAGTTAATTTGAGACAAAATCACCACTACTTCAACACAATCTTCGATCGCCAATTCCAAAGACTATGTAACAAATGCAAATAATTTAGGACATATATGCCATCGAACAGAAAGGGAGGTTACAAAATCAGTATCAGAAGTTATGTCAAACATTGTGTTAACACTTTCACTTAACGATTGACAGAAGAAATAAAATCGTATAAAAGAAAATAAGAAACGGACACACCAGTAAAAGAAAACCAATGGTAGTTACCAATAGAATCGTCGGATCTACACGATTCCGTTAAGAAAAGAAACTGCTGTTATGGAAAGAAAACCCGTGGATTTATTATCCTTGGACATGTTATAGCTGAGGAGTTAAAATAGAAAATGTGG
>JAHZNP010001061.1:0-27696 GCA_020615345.1 Triops cancriformis
GACGAGAAAATAAGGAGACGGATTGTTTTCTTCCAATGCATGTTCTCTGTAAATGCAATGCAATACACATATTTTGGTAAACAATAATTCAAAGAATTTGTTGGATTGGCTTCTCTCCCTTTACCAATTTGGAACCAAAATTGTTTAGGTGGGTTCGTGCAAAGGATGAATGCAGGAAGAATCTAGTTTGATTTGGAAAGAAATAAAAAATATTAATAGAACAATTATATTCTGTTGGATCTGAATCTGTTAGATTGGCTTTTCTCCCTTTACCAATTTGGAACCAAAACTGTTTATGTGGGTTCGTGCAAAGGATGAATTCAGGAAGAATCTAGTTTGATTTGGAAAGAAATAAAAAAAATATTCATAGAACAATTATAATCTGTTGGATTAGCTTCTCTCCCTTTACCAATTTGGATCCAAAACTGTTTAGGTGGGTTCGTGCAAAGGATGAATGCAGGAAGAATCTAGTTTGATTTGGAAATAAATAAAAAAAATATTAATAGAACAATTATAATTGTATAAAAACCGCAGCCACCTTCGACGTTTTGAAAAGCATCTTTCTTTTAACTGGAAGGAAATATTCTACCTGAAAATTTTTGGGCCATAATAAATAAAGAGGCCGTTTTAATTTTTAAAAATGTATTTAAAATTTAATACAATGAAACTTCCCTCCACCTTGTAAACAAACTCCCGTGGTTTCGCACTCCCAATAGCGTTACACCCTTTTATATGTAGTTGGGTCTGTGACGTCAGCTAGCTTGAGCTGTCCCTAGTGAAAACTGTGACGGGCGAGGGTAACAAGAGTGAGATGGATTCCGTTACCGGTCACAGTTTTCATCCTGCGAACGTGTTGGATAAATACGCACAGTTCCAGCTACTCAAGAGCCATCTACCGTTAGATAAACACAGCTTCCTTTCCCGCTTCCTCTTAAGGTGCAAACTACAGAACACTCGACAGTCCCTCTGTTTTGATTTTGCTTGGAAATGACATGAATGAATGCAACATCCCGTAACAATGGATGCCGAAGAAAGTAGTTGTATCTATATGCATTTCACCTTCTAATCATACATTCTCTATTAGTTAGACATGTCCATTTCCGCGACGCTGAAAACGTCGGCAACAAACCAGCTTCTAATGGAATTATTATTGAACAGCTGAGTTTGTCGGAACTCCGAGTTCACCTGGGATTCTTGCAGATTTACCACGTTTACGAACTTAGAATTGCCATAGACAAAACCTATATCCCTTTTATGTCTCCTCACAATGTTCAAGAGGTAAGCTGTACTCGTCCTTTAACATACGGAACCTGACAACCAGTAAATGGAATTAATCTTGAACTAAAAGCCTATATGATTCGGGTCTTCTTTTTTTATCATAGATACATTCGTCGATTGTCGCTGGACCATGCGTGAGAGTATTGGAAATTTCGGACGAAAATGAACCGTACTGGGACCTGACTGTGCATCTGAAAGCTAGAAGAGAACGCCTTTTGAAAGAACCTTTAAAAATGCAATTCGGAGAACAGAAAATTGAAATAGTCCTTTATGCGCGTGTGTTAGGTGAGATTCGGAGTATTTAAAGTTTTCTTTAACGATGTTATATTCACTAACGATATTTCAGGTCACGGAAAAGGCACGCCGTCATTAAAATCGGGTATTCAATCTATAGCAGTTGAACCAGACGAGGAGTCTGAAGTGTCTGACTGGAGAGGTTTTGATTAAAGTTGATAAAGGCGTAAACCATCTTTGTGATTTTTCCCTAATGTAAATGATAACAGCCGACTATTCCTATTAAGAAATTAAATAAATGAGAAATTAATAGAATGCTTTATCTTGGGATTGCATTTTAATATGTTTTCTGAAAATTTCGACCGGCAAGGAGCTTCTGGAACAAATAAGGTGCCAATATTGAGACTCAACTTACGGTTGATTTCAAGGGTAGGGAGGAAATTGTCTTACGCAGTCAAACTAGCACATCTGAGTTTTGTTATTTATTATTCCTGTTCACGATCCAAATAAACTGATGCAAACTGCAATGAAAGTACGAAAGTGGCAACTAACAGTGCTCTCGCCGATATACGTAAAAAATTACGTGTTATTTTTAGTTTTGTAGCGTAGTTTCTAACTTGCATAAGCTCTACGGTGCTCTACGGACTGCCAATCTGTATTGTATGCCGTAGTAACATATTTACCTCCCTTTATTCCCATACTTCCGTGTCAAAACAGACCTCAGTGTTTGGCCATTTTTAGTCTTCATTTTCCGAAAAATATCGGAAAATATTACTCAAAATAAAATAAAAATATTTTATATTAAAAAAGCATATCTTAAGTTGACAACTGAGAAAAAAATAGATTTTGCAGAGGTTCACCAACACAATATATTATACTAGAGAATAAGCAGACATATATTTCTCTAAAGAATAAGCTGATGTACATTTGTTCCAATCCTGCCAACGCGTTCTGCCGCAGATAAATTTGTACGTAAAAATCCATATTGATTTCCCCGCTATACATAATAATAACGGAAAAGTATTGTAATTCTAACTCCGTGAAATGACGTAAAAGGTCCGGTAGCACTTCAAAGTTTAGGGAGAAGCTTGTAGATGTTATGCACTGAGATCTTGATTACAACAAGCTACAAGAACGTATAACTCTCAAGAAGATGGCATCCTTTGTTAAAAATGACAAGAAATCAAAAAAAGAATACACAACATAATAAAGCCTGGTACAACGCATCCGACAGTCCCTCGGATTACCAATCCAATGAGTCCTTTTGTAACGTAAGCTTCGGGGAATTCTCGCTATAGAACTGATTGTACCAACGACGGTGTTTGGCTATGGTCTTATCTTCGGCGACTAACAACGGCTTGCTCACATAAGACTTGGCGTTCCAAACCATAACGTCTCTTTCAAACTGTAGAAAGATTTAAAAATGTTTATAACAAGAGTTGGATCTCTAAAATTGACAACGACATGTAATTACGAAGGCTTTCTAAGCACTACGCTCATGTGTCAGCTCATTTGCGTTAAAGACAAGGTTAAAGAATGCTAAATTACCATGATGGCTTCGCCGAGTAGGATAATCTTCGCAAAAGGCATCAAGATGGTACTAGAACCATAAAACTGATGAACGACGCGTTGAACTAAAGGCTCCATTGGTGTCACTGTTTGAATGAAAACTCCCCTTCCCCATTTGGAGTCCATGAACAGATGTACCAATCCTGGTCCAATCTAAACATGATTATTCCGTGCAGTACTTGGACTGAAGATAATCAAACTAACAAAGGCAAAAAGGGCAATACGCACCTGTCGAGCTTCTACGAACATTTCCATAAAGGAGAGAGCACCAAACAGGCGAAAATCGTGCTTCACGTGCATGATTCCCACGTGGCTATTGGGAGCCGGCTCCGGAGCCCACGTGGCTGTCCAGTGATGCCTCAAAAACGATTTCCACGTGAAAACTCGCGGTTCATCGACAAGCTCATGGGGATTTTTCAACTGCGACGAGATTTCTCCCGCACCAAGGGTACTGGTCGTAAAAAGATCTGAGCCAAACAGCATCGAAGGTGCGTGCAAGTGTCCCAGATGTGCTATATCCGATGCATTCTCTGGGATCTCCTATAGAAATCCCGACAGGAAGATAAACGTTTAAACTCAAGTGTGTGACAAAAGATATAGAAAAACTCCCGCGTTACCTGAATGTGTGCGTTAACTTTGTAGTCCGTACGTCCTTTGTACTTCCAGGTTCCATTTTGTACGTTGTCAATAACGGGGATTTCCCATTCGGGTTCTTTACCGTCACAATGATACCACACGAAGATGAAACCATTTTTCTCGCACGAGGGCCAGGCTTTGACTTTGGCGAAGTCTGGCACTAATGAAAGATAAATATGCTAATAAGGACGGCGTCTCTCTTTGGAATTTGTGCCCCACAAAATGATCTGTCATGATTACCTTTCTTGGCGTAAGGTATTTTGACACACTGGCCGTCGTCTCCGTTGAACTGCCATCCGTGGAAAGGACATTCGATGCAATCCCCGACAACACGTCCTCCAATTCCCAAGTTCGCGCCCAAATGCGGACAGTACGCGTCTAACACGTGAGCGACTCCTTCCTCGGTTCGAAAAACTACGAAACTCTCTCCTGTGCAACACATTTATGATGTTATTTTCTGGCTACGAAAAGCGTGATGATGTTTACGCTACCAAGTGCATGGACCGGCCGGACTTGCGTTCTCTTCACGTGGAAGGATTCGAGGAGCGTGAACCATCCGTTGGGGTACACGGGTGGCACGTTGCCCTGTTTACGCAACCGGCGAATTTCGTTCGCCACTGCTTTCTTACTTCTGCCGTATAAGTCATGGCGCACCAAGTGCCCAAAGCCGGTGTCGGACAGATCCTATTTTTTAAAGTTATATTAACTTCCAGGAAAAGACGCTAAATACATTCCAACAATTAGAACTTATAACTGGTAAAACTACACTCGCTAAACTTACACTCGCAGCACGAAGGACGCGGCGAGTGGAATGGACTGCGTGCGTGGTCAGGCGCGCTTTACACGTGACCGATTGCACAATGAAATACGACACTAATTTCTGCACGTTCTTCCATCTTGGGAGTATTGTACCGAGAATTTCGTGGTGCCCCATTTCCTTTGTTTCACATATTAACTAGGAAACGGGGACACTGTTGAATTACATGCACACGTTATACACATGTGCCTTGTAAATGCTATACACTTGACACATGTATTCAAGAGATTTTCGTCTTTGTCTAGGCGAGTAGATATTTTGGCTTCGAAATCTGTGTAAAATTCTCTAGGTCTGTTGTGACTGGCTTCCTTACAGTCAGTTCTAAACTAAACTTTCAAATATCAGATATTCAACGTATGACCTACTAGTATTCAGTATTTTTAGCTGAAACATTACTTTTTAAAATGTAAAGACCATCGAGAGAATTTGTTCACATCTGGCACAGTCTAAAGCATTGTGGCAACTTAAATTTTTTAAAAAATCTGATAAAAGACGGTATTGGGACAACTGGAATTAGCACAGAGTAGCCTAGTACACAGTGACCCAGTACTTCCTGTCTTTCATTGTACTTGCTGGTTACGCTTGGGAACCACGCATAGTATTTTTTTCGCAAAATAGTAGTTTACAATTACATTATTTTCTGCGCCCGTCTCGAATTGTCTTTTCTCTATGGATCTCAAAGTTTGGAGTAGCAATAAATTTCTAAGGGAATTGCAAGTACAATACTTCCACGTACTTCGTTTCCTGCAATAAACCTTTTTATTATCACCGAAAAAAATACGTCAGCAGGCTTAGTTTCCTGAACAACTTTATTGCTTGAAATAGCTATACTCAATCTTGGGTCATACATAGACAATAAACCTACTATTTCATTGAATCGAAATAGACAACGGAGCAAATGATACGGATCTCCAGATCTTCCTAACAGATGGAAAAGACCCACAGAATCCTGCTCCGAAACAAATCTAATCAAATCGCATAAATCTAATAAAACGCACAGACATTCCTTTCAGTGCCAAGTGATTATACTGTACTGATATACAATTATACCATTTTTTTGTGGTTTGCCCGTTTTTTATTACATCAGTCGCAACGCTTTGAGCCTAAGTAATAAACTTCCAGAGCGGAACGCTAGTATTTTTCACGGTGAAATAATCGAAAGCTGTAATGTTCGCTATAAAAGAAATGCGTTACACTGCCAAACCAAATTAAACAAGCAGCTTTTCGACATTAGTAACTCAATTTCGAAAAGAGCTACACCCACAATTGACCCAATATAGCTAACGCAGTAATATTTCTTTGGTAATATTCAAAGACGTCCACTGTAAAATTACGAAAAAGTTAGAAGAAATGCCATGTATCACGGCATTAGAATTTAAAGAACTCCAGGAGCTCAGCGCCTCCTCTACAGGTGGGAAAAGACGGAGTTCCTGCCCAAATCTAATCTTGGACGGATATCCTGTCATACAGTGCACTCGACATTTGAAAAGAATGTAGTAAAGTTTATATCGTGAGTGGCTTGTCCATATTGCGAGATTCTGTGTCGCGAAATTATGCGTACGAAGGCTCTACGCCGTACTTTGCTATTATACAACCGAGAGTATAAGGAAGGACGGACAGGTCTTGACGTCTTTGCCTTTGTCAACGAGGAAAACAAGGGTTTGACACGTAAATCTTTGTAGAATTTAGACGCACGATATATCAAAGCCAAACACTGATTTTCCGGGTTTACACGATTGGAAACGGCAGTTATTTTTTCCAAACTAAGACAAATCCGTTTCCAACTTGATTAAAAAAGCTAGTCAGTGCAGTACGTATACAATACTAAGAAACAATTGATGAATATCCACTTTTCAATTAATTAGTTTCAATTAAATTTACACCTAAAAGAATTGAACAATAGAGTCGTATTTGATTTTTTTCCCAGCTAAAGCGCGTAAAACAAAGAAAATTGTCCAATACAGGGAAGGGAACCGGTGACTAGTTGGATTTGGTAACGATGTACTACATTTCGTGCTCGATACAGTACAGATGAACGTGAGTAGGATAACGCTTAAATCATGAAATAGCTTGGCCGATAACACAAACGCCATAAATACTTCATCCGTCAACCTTGACCTTGTCTTGCATCGTAAGTAGGGGCTTACCATTTCGAGGATCAAGACCTACCACCTATCCAGGTAGCCTCTTGATGACTGTTTATCGTTAAGTCTAGTGCTTACATAACCGAAGTTTACGCTTTCCATGACCAAACCCCAAATTATCGACCTTACGAGAACAAAAAATTTGTCTAAGTGTCAATAGCGGAAAAGCGCAAATTCAGGCAATGTTTCTTGTGACATTTCTTATCTAAAGATAAATTAAATTTATGACTACTTCTTAAATTTTCAACTTTCTAATGTAGGAAAATACCCAGCTTCAGTATGTTTAAACTTCCTATTTCTCTTATCTATTAAAGATATCTATTACACAGCGTTTTATTGTCATACAAAGCTTAGTTAACATGAACTCGCAAAACACAAAACAGGAAATATCTGGGAAAAATATCGAGTGTTTTGGCAAACCCCTGTAGAAGTTCACAAAAGTCAGATATCTTAAATGACACCTATAGGAAACTCGAATGTAGGATAATTCCCATATCCCAGAGGAAGCTCTTAAAAAAGGAAAAAAAATCGTAAGCGAGAAATATTTTAAAGCCCAGGACAACCATGCTCATTTGCACGAAGTTGTAAGATAACTTGCCACGAATCGTATTTTACTCGAGTATTCTGTTAATATTACGCGTAAGGTGAATGGTGAAACTGCACGTTAAGAAAACCCTGGTGTAAGAGAATATTGTCTTAATTCTATTCTCTCTTTTATCCGAGTTTGACTGTACAATATTTGCAAGTCCAAGACTATCTAATCTAAGATGACTGTTGTGAGATTACACAATTATCATAGTTTAAAACATATTTTTAGAACAAAAATAAAAAGGTAAAATAGACAGCAATATTTCTCGATAATTTCCCGTTTCAGACTACAAACGAAAGTGTTCCGAATATTTACAAAAAGCCTCCATGTGCTTACGCAAATATTTCAGAGATAAAAGCTCTCTGAATAATCTGCTTAGCCAACTGTGACGACTAAAACGAAAAGGGACTATTTTGCTTCAATAGTACTATAGTTCAATTCGAGCAATAGAAGTAATTATGAAGAATTCGCATAATTAATGAAGAATTTGTTCATAGTTCTGTGCATGTCATCCATGGCGAAGTTGATGGATTTCAGTACCTTCTAAGTAGACAGTAAGAAACGGAAAGTGTGAACTTACCTTGACGCGATTCAGTGGCCACCACAGCAAGTAGTACAACAGCGCCGCGATTAGGATACCGAACGCCGCCCATAGAGGATCGCAGTTTGTGAAACTCGAGAATAACGTTCCTAAACCACTTACGATCATGCCTAAAAATGGAGCATACAAAGCAGAGAACGTCAAACTGTTAGAAAGCGATTCACGTAAGAGCTGTCGCATAGACGCAAAAGAGTTTCCGGTCTAACTAACCGTCTCGGTCGGAAAGAAGAGCACAAGTAACCCTCACTAGAAAGTGAACTCGTCAAGGTACTACTGCAGTGTAGCCCACCATTCACAGAGCGTGTACCCTAGGCACTGGTCGAGTCCCACTTTCTGCGAGATTCTCTACAAATCAAAGGCTCTGCTTTCGTCCTTTTCTTGTCCAAAGGTTACAAAAAACGTATCGGCACACTAAGCGAAGAACAATTTCACCAACGATTCGCTCCTACTGACAAGAATGCTTGTCTTATCGTTTTCTTATGCGTAATACAAAGGATTGGTGGGGAAAATGACGCTTTAAATGAGGAACGATGAAGTATCACCGACGCACAGAAGGCGTTACCTAGTAACCGAGCGAGGAATTATCTCCTACTGTAATTTGCAGTACTGTACTTAAAGTATACAAAAGGTGAGCGAGTCGCGTACGGCTGCTCTATTATCAATTTAACTTATACTTCCGGCAATTCATTAAAAAAATTATACAACCGTTGGGTCCGAGCCCAGACAGTCAAAAACCCTATTTAAAACATGTAAAAAAATCCCTAAATAACTGTCGATTTATTTACATAGACGTGTTTACCTTCCTGTAAGAGAACTGTAATGAGAACTCCACACTTGTGTAGTCTTTTGTACGCTCATTTGTCTCTGAATCTGCGAATGTTCGCTTTGCCTGTGTACACACAGGAAATGATGAATAGGAGTTAAAATGTACAGTAATGAGCAAAAAAACGTACTTGCCAAATCACAGATGTCTAATTAAGCCTCTCGAGGCTAATTTACTTTCATTAAAGGGCGAAAGGGCTTTACCAATCGTTTACGAAGTGAAAGGCCGACCGCGAATTTTGAATACGAATTTCGGCTTTTGAGCCAAAGTTCTGACTGGCACATCTGAATTGGTTGGAAGAATAGACAATATTCAACTATATTTTACAAAGACCACTTCAACGCAGTAAATAGCAAAAAGGCTTCATTGTCGAACTAAAATGCCCCGGCCTATCTTTACAAGAATGGCGACGTCTATCTTTACAAGAATTACAAGAAATGCGAGCCAAACAAAGTTAAAATATGGTACAGTCTGAACAGGATGAAAGAACTGTGACCATCAATACTTCTACATCTTTCAGTGTATTGTATATACACTATTTAAATAACATTTTGTTTCAAACTTCGCGGTCTACCTTTTTGTATGGACAGGGATTGGTTGAAGCTTCAAGCCCCTTCACCCTTTAATGAAAGTAAATCAGCCTCGAGGGGCTTAATTAGACCTCGGTGAATTGGCAAGTACAGTTTTTTTGCTCATTACTGTACAGTAATGGTAATAAAAATTATTGGTATTATTAAACCATCTCATACTTAACATATTAAAATTTCAGTTTTAACCAGTTTATCACTGCTTTCAACTACACGGGCCAACGTTTGCATATTCCTTTTTATACCGAATCCGTAACAATAGCAATGAAAATTGCTTTTGTTATAGTAAACAAAGCATTTCGCACGTATGCGCTTGGCAAGTTCTAAAGACGCAGCTGTAATTTTCACTCTACGCCAGGACTCCTTCCGCCTCAACAGGAAAACAAGAAAACCTTCGGAAATCTCACCAGGGAATTTTTTGTTTCCCTCCCGAAAAGTAACAACAACTTCATCGAAAAAATATGACCTTAACCTTACCAAATGCCGGCAAAATTTCACCGACAATTTAGATGAAGACATAGGTTGGAGCATAGCTCTCTTAGGGGGAAGTCCTTTGCCTTGATCTACACTACCTCTCTGCCTCCAAGTGTCTCATTTAAAACGAAAATCCCCCCTCCGCAACCCATGACTGGCAAGTTGTGAAGCGCATCACTTTTCCTCTTACTTGGGTTGACCTGAAATCCTTTTCCTTTTTATTGTTCTTCTTCTTAAGCTGGCTTTTGTTTATTAAACGATTGCACCTGGCGCTAACTGTTGCAAGAAACAACGCGGAACAGAGCTTCTCCTTCCTACTCACGAAATCTTTACACGTTTCACTTTGGTAAATCCCAAATCCGGTACTTAACAGGCGTACTGTTTTCTAAATATCCGTGCAATTTACGGTCAATGTTTACACAACGACGAGTGTTTCATGACTCTGCGTGGGAAATCCACTAGCCAGCAATGCTGACCGTGTCCCAGCGTATCAAGCCGTGTCAAGTTTAATGGTAGGAAGAATACTTCTTCGGTAAGGGGAAGACCTCGTGGTAAGCAGACGCCATCAGCCGAGGACGCACACGGCGTAAACTTGCGTCGCTTCGGTTCCACAGCGTGTCGGGTGTTCGGTGCTAGGGGCGAAGATTTTAATATTTTTAACATGTTAAGTTTCTTCCCAGCGGTCAGTTGTTATCTAGAGCGGCTTATCAAAACGTTATGCAAAAGCCGCGACGGCTGCAATATTCGCCACGCCCTAATCTCCTGATCGGCAGCGACTGCCACAATAAAAAACCTACTCGCCCTATTCTCCGTGTATTTAACCTTTTTCCTCCACCGTGAAAAGAGCTAGACAAGTGAGTCAAGCAAGCGCATCACCGTCATTAATATGCAACGACTTAGCTCATCACGTTAAGGAATACACTCAGATCGGGTATACTAGTCTCACCCACAGCGGGAGAACACAAGAAAATGAAGCCTAAAGGCGACCGGACGAGTTTGCCCGCCTTAAAAGCCAATCAACAAGCTTTTTCAAACAAAGTAACCCAAGACGAGTCCCAAACTCCTTTAGCCCCTTTTTCATTATCCTTCTAAACTGTGCGAATCCAAGACTATCGCTTCTAATTTTTAAAGTTCCCAACTCATCGCCTCCAGGCGATCAGTTGGGTGTTTTTCAGACTGCTCTGCTTATATGTTGCTCTACGGTCTTTAATAACAGGTACATTAACAACAACTAGCCAAGAGCTTCTTAGTATACAGTCTCTAGCAAAGGTAAAGAGACTTACGGTGTTCCTAGGCGGGTTGTCTTTCCCTTTGCAACATCTATAAATCAAAAATGCTCTAGCAGGCATGCTCATCTCCTTCAGTTCAAATTCAAGACGATTTGCGGCTCCTTTTCGTCTACGACAATTTAACCACTCCTACTCGCATCCACAGTCTGCAAAACTGTCTGCTAATATTCAGAAACACACACGCCAGTTTTTTTTCACCCAGCCAGCTAGAAAACTAATCTTCAGCTTTCTTCGTCTTTCATGACTTCAATCTTTCCTCGAACTGCATTATTTATAATTATACAAATTTTTTATTGTGATATTTACCAATATTATAAAATGTATTGTAGACTGAACGTATCATAATCATAAATACACTTTCCTGCAATTATATGTGGTAATGTAGTACTACTATATAAATATCATCGCAAACAATAACTAAAACAAGTACCTATTGTTAGAACTGTTTTATAGCCGCTGGGTGAAGACAATTTCGCCGGTAAAGAAATCCCCCCCCCTGAAAACGTTTTACTTGCACGTGCAAAATTTGTTGAATCATGGCGATCTTCTTATAGTTTTCTATTTCTAAACATGTCGGATGTATTCTTCCTCCACTCATCAGCAGACAATTGAGTTTTTTAGTTTCTGGTTCTCGCCATCCTACCCATCATTAAAAAAATCGATCAATAATCCTGTTGGGAAATATATGTATAAAATGATGAAACACTTTCGCTTGCACCCCTCCAAAACTCAACGTAACTTTTATACAGGGAATTTAAAGATAAAGACTATCTTTGGGTGGGATCTCAAACCGCAAAGCCTGCCCTTGACATAACTTACGTTTTGAAGTTCACTGTCAACGCTTTTTTGCCCTTACAGATTCCCCCGTCCCGCGTGTGAGGTGCGGCAAGCGGTTTCGTTGCTCGACTAAAAGAAAAAGAGGCCAGGGGCATGTAGGGGAACTTGCGGGCGTTCTCGTACTTGTTCTACATGCACACCCAGCTGGGATGAGAGGGGAAACGTAATCACGAAAAACGTTCACAGGACCTTTCTCAAGCTCTATCAAAGATCCCCGACACGAGTCAGCAATTTGCTGCCCACTTTCGAAGAACTGTTCCTAATTTTAAGGAACTAGAGGAAATAAAAAACGAAAGTGAGAAAGAAGGCTTTAGCAGCCGATCAGACAAACGCAGAAATTCGACAGAAGAAGCTTCTATAGCTTACGAGTCCCACACACTGAGGAGGGCGAAGGAAAGAGTATCCCAGGGTTTGTTGACTAACGACTAACTTTGGTTTCCCCGAGTTCTGGCGACTTGCACGTGTTCAACGGTTATGGAGATGCTCGAACCTCACCAGTTTTTATGACTTGGTGCCTCCGAGAAGAAGGCAAGGTAGCAGAGTAGTAGTAGAGTAGTAGTAGGGGTACAGCGATCCCGGTACCCAGATTGGTCAGGGTATTTTAACCCCCCGCGATTTTCCCCTCGTTATCAAAAATCAATGTGCTTGCTTGCAAGTTTACCAGATACAACATTTGGTAATGCACTGGTAGTGCCGCGGCAGCCGTGTGGCGGTTTCAGCATTGACTCGCACAGTATATTTTTCCCTGTCTGGGTGTGCTTTCTTTGTTCTTCTTTTTTTTTGTAAAGAAAAAACTTTACTGATAAGTCAAATAACCAAGTAGGGCTGAATTACAGAAATGAGTTCCTGGATTAAGAGAATGGTTTGAATGGTTAAACGGCTGAGAAATTTAGGATTTCCGAACAATGATGTACTGATCCGTAAAGTAAAATACTTTAACTAACACCAAAGCTTTCGCGATTTGCCCAAATCAATCCGCTTTCTCCGCCAAAATCACTCACCCAGAACACCAAGGCTTACAGTATAAAGTAGACATATTTGAATGTCTATGGTATAAGTGTATATGCGTGAGATATTATAATTCGTGTGCGTTGGAAGTTGCAAATGAGTTTGCTGGGCAGTTTCCTTTAGAATTATGTCCTTTAATGAATAAACGAGTTGCAAATAGAGCTGAGTCATTATAATCTGTATGAACGTAATGAGTGAATCGGTATAAAACTATCATCTACCGTGTAAACTTGCAAAACAACTATGTTGATACTTCAGTTGAAAATTAACTGGAGTTGGGTAAAAATGCGGATCTTTGTGACGAGTGTACATTATCGCATTTAATGAGCACTAAATTCGGCACAAACATGTTCAATTTCAACATTTTTGGGTTATGATCTGCAAAATCGGACCTGAAGGCTTTAGGGGGGATACAGTCGCACCCTTACGCTCAGTGAGTTAAATTCGAGAATATTTAAGAGAGCAATTGACCGAAAAGTTTTGGTTATTCCTAAGCTGGCCAAACCTTGAAACGGCGTTACTTTTCTAAGGTGACATTCGATTTCATAAAACACGGCGGCATTCGACAATCGATACCACAACTTCATAGGAAATGTATTTACATTAGGATAAGTGTTTATTATTTTTTGTGAGTTTTATATACTCCGTATATATAGAATAGAACTCTACTTTTATCAACTAATGAGGGCCGTGGATGGTTAACAACTTCAATAATTGACAAATTGGACGGTAAATTTTGGAATGAGGAATTTGCTAGAAGGCTTCACTTTCGCTTAAAAAAGACAGAAAGATATCAGCGCCATGATAGGGATACAATTGGAAGCTCCCAGAACCTGTGTTAACAATGATCTATCGTAATGTAAGAATAGTATACATTCTTCAAGAGCATAAATACTAAGAGTAAATACTCCAGAATCAAGTCTCAAGAACTGAGAGTATATGGAGTGTATGAGATTCTCAGACTGTATACTCCGACTATATACTCTCAGACTATATAGACACGGAGGCTATATATACTCGTGCTATTATAGTAACGCACTAGTTCCTTACTTTCTTTCATGTTTGTCTTTTCTCTCCAACAATATCATAAAGAGTGCGTCACTCCACCACAAACGTTCGATGTTTTCATTATACTACGTCAATTTAATAATAGCATTTGACAAAGCAAGCATCAAAGGTTGTACGAAGACCTGGAACGCCCCAATTAATTCTTGATAGGCAAGGGCAAATTGCAAGTTGACTACGGATAATACCGTAGAGACCCCTCGGGTAAAAAGCACTTTCTATCGCCATTGAAATCTACCGTATGGTAACTTTTCCTGCGTAACGTCACAAAGACGTCAGTATTATATCTGGTAATTGGTCAATTGCGGTCCAACTTGAACTCGCTGAACTCAGGAAATACTTGGGAGCCGCCAAGCTTGTGCTACCGGAAAACAAACGTTTTGTCGGAAAAGCCTGATTAGAATGTCCAGAAAGTCTTCTTTTACTACGTCTATACGAGATCTCGTGGCACAGGATCTGGAATAGCCACTCTTTGATTCCAGATTACTTAGGAAATGTTACGAAAGCAGCAGGTGAAAGGTAGTCTTATGACCACTGCACGAAAAGGTATGGACCTATTGACTCTTTCACCCCTCTACGCACAACTCGCCGACGCAAACAAACCCTGAGATTTGCCTTTCATCCCGTAACCCCAAGGGAGGGGATGATCTTGTACCACTTTCGTCATAAACACGTGGTTGCTTCATTAACCTTCTTAGTAACCTCCCCTTAGGAACGCTGTTTCATCTAGTCGGATTTTTTGTCTAGACACACGGGCTTTTTCATGGGGAACTGTCTATTTTTATGCTTCCTCCCAATCTGCGAATACTTTTCAAGGCCGTTACTATTCATGATCTCTGACGCTTTTTGGACCTAGCTGTGGGGGGAAAAAATCAGCCTGTATTTAGGTCTTTCAAGCCTCCCGACTTTCGCTTTCCTCCCTGGTATTTGTCCGCAGTGATGGGTCGGGGCTGGGTGTAAGTGAGACGTAAAGCTGCGATGAGTTGGCTCGGATGCTTCTCCCGTGAGCCCTCATTATGGAAGTGAAGCAACTGTTTCAACCAGACCAGGACGTACGGTCAAGGTGAAGGTAGGCTCCCAGGCTTTGCTCTCGTTCTGACGCGTTCTCCTATATGCACATACCAACGGGAATAAAGCCGAGGAACAAGAGCCAAGTATGCTAAATTCCGCTTTTGTATTATTATTTTTTTCTTTTCGGAACAGGAGATGCATTGAGGGAGAAACTGAAAAACAAAAACAAATTAATTCGCTGTCTAATAGTCTACAATTTTTTCTCAGCTGGGGGCTCTTCTTCACCTTGAACTATGAAACAACGCGGAAGCTTCCTCACCACATTGGTCAATCTCGTTACCGATTACAAAGGTTGGGTTATACCATTCGGTGGAATTCATACACACTTCACTTCAATCACTTTTATGACCCAAGCAGACAGACTTTTTTTTGTAGCTCGACATGCCTGTGTGGATGAAAGTCAATGGCAAATACAGTCCAACTTTGGTTCAGGCCAACCGAAAGAGTTAGACGGCGAAGAGGCTCCCGTCAGCTGAAGCAGCGGCGGTTTTCTTATTAGGTTGTGTTGTGATTTTCCTCATCCGTGAAACAAAACTAAACTCGTTTCCAAGAAGCCATGCTAGTGAGGGCAATCGTTGTTACCGAGTTCATTCACCAAGATTTACTACGAGCAGGTCCTCGTTTGGGAAATGTGACCTAATTTACCCGACCGAGTTATTAGCGTTTTAGTGCTAACAATATGAATACGATTGTTCACACTCACACTTCATTAGCGAAGAGATATTCGTTACTTTCCCAGGTCAATACCCAGCACGTTCCATACCCCCCAAACATAGTATTATACATAGAAAGGTGGCTGGAAAGTAGGACCCCGTTCTCTTGAAATCTTTTCAAAACAGATTCTGAAAAAAAAATACATCAAGGAGAAGCGATTGCCAAGTGTGACGTAACCCCGGAAGCTTAACCATAACGGTGTACTGAATAGAAAGCTAACGGATCGAAAATGCTCACACATACATGAGCATCAACTTGTTTTTCGGCCCCCCAAACAAATGAGAAGTTTGTTTTTTGAACAAGTTGTAACCTTCTTGCCCTACAGAGATCCAGTCAGAGCCAATCAGCTTAAATCTGATCATAACACAGTTAACGTCATTATCATGACCATTAACCTCTATCCCGCTAAATTTCACCAAAGTGTTCGAAACAGTAAGGATATCACTCCATAAGTTATATTACCTTGTGTTATATTCCTAATTAAACTCCCCAGTCCCAATGTGAGAAAAAAGTTATATTGCCTCAAACTAACGATCTTGTAACAAGTACGTAAAATGTAAGAGTACATTATGTCGAAAGCTTGTTTTAAATGCTCGCAACAGACGTTTTATTACATTGTACTCGTTTAGTCTATCGTATTACAATCATAATGTACTGCAAGTATTCAATACATTATCATATCAAAATGTACTGCAAGTATTCAATACATTTTCATACAAAAAAGTTAACTGCAAGTATTTAATACATTATGATTTCTGTACATTATGTTCGTAATGCTTTTCGCCACATTGATTTACCAGAAACTGATAATCCAGAGCCCTTTTGCTACACTGTAAAAAAATGTAAATTTACAATTGCAGCAAAAAATTATAAGGACTTTACTGTAAAAATGCTTTAAAAATGCTTTTCTACAACAAATTCGTGGGTAAAAAATCAGTTTTGTAAGTATTTATACAGTGAAGTCCTTGTAATTTTTTGCTGCACAATGAATCATTGTAAATTCACAAAATATTTTTTTTTACAGTGTACTCAGTGCAATTCTGGTGAATCTTATAGCATACGGTTACAACGGGAGTGAATAATAATGAAAAGTGCAAAGTCCTCTTTTCTTTTCTAAGACGCAATAGTCTCGTGTTTTGCAGGTTGAGCATAGATTGACCCGTGGAGAAAGTTCACACAGGGAAAGGGTGCAAGAGGCGGTGCAGAGGCCAAACAACAAAAGTTGTTTACTGTACAGCAGGCGCAATCACTACCTCTCGAGCATTCGATGGCTTGTAGGGATGGTTATACGGGTATAAGGGTACACACGTGGGTTTGTTACCTGTAGGATAGCTCTAAGCATCCTTGCGCAACTCAACGCAAGAAACTCGGGCATGTCAATAAAGGGCAAGTGGAAGTTGGCCTACATCAGAGGTGGCGGACGCTAATCAGACTTATTAGCTTGGTGACCGAAAGTATTTCATTGAACCGATAAATCGTTGAGTAACACTTCCTTACTTTCCGGACAACAGGTCACAACAACTTTGTAACAATGTGAAATTCCACCATCATTTTAAACTGAAAAGAATAAACGAAAAACACGAAAAACTCAAGACATTTCTTTTTCTACAGAGATGGCGTTCACAAACTGAATATAATTCGCATGAGAATTCTTGAAACTATTCCTAGAAAATACCTGAAACTATTCCTGAAAAGATGTCTATCAGTTCATTGCAACGGAAAGAAATGTCATAGGGTCATTGCAAACTTATAGATGCAATATTTGAAAGCCTTACTACATGGAATCTACTAGAAAAGCCGATCCAAAAAGCACTCCGTTACCAAGAGCTTTGCGCTAATTTGAAC
Source organism: Triops cancriformis (assembly GCA_020615345.1). Lineage (NCBI taxonomy): Eukaryota > Metazoa > Arthropoda > Branchiopoda > Notostraca > Triopsidae > Triops > Triops cancriformis. The sequence continues at coordinate 17,582 of JAHZNP010001061.1, forward strand.
GCTTCCAAGACAGTGCATTGAAATCACTGAGGACGTTTAATGAACTGGTGCCGACTTCCTGCTGTGTGGTCTTCAAGTTAAGTTTCCGTGACCGCGTGCACCCATAGGAAACTGAGAATACTTTTGGGGGATAGAGACACTCTTTTTTGCCAAGGTTATGGCCCTCAGATCAGCGCCAATAATTGAGTTGGGGGAAGATCACGCCTTGATCGCCGTGCAGAGCTAGTGCTCTTAACAGGAGAGGTATTGATTTAATTATGCTTTGAACAAACAAGATAGGAGCGGTCTTTACTCTTTGGTGTGAGACTCCTAATCATTTTATGACCAGAAAGAAAAACTTGAGAAACAGGTGTGGTTAGTGTACTGGAACTCTTTGGCTTGAATGAAAACTCGTTTAGCGAGCAATCGAAAGCTTCCAATCATCGTGATTTAACGCTACCTTGATTGGCAGATTTTATTTCTTCTGCTGGCTGTTCATCATACGTAAGCTGTGCGAAAAAAAACACTAGCGATTACCCAGCATTGGGGCGAAAACAAGAAACTGAATCGTTTGAAGGCTATCATAAATTTCAGTTTGGGACCAGGTGGTCATGGTTTTCATTGATAAAAGCCGCACAGGTAGTCGATACAACATCTTAGCTTGTATATTCGGTTAACACGCGATCGAGATTTGATGTTCGAGACAAGGTAAAACCTAAACCACCTTCGTCTCGAGGTCACTTGCTCGTTTACGTAGAAAGAAAAAAATAGAGGATGTTTCTCACCATTATCTTTCTTCAGATCTAGTACTTTTTCATGTTTCCATACAATTAACTTAAAAGAGAGCTCGTGGACAAAAGTTCTAGTAAATGATTTTGGCTGGATCCTAAAGTGCTAAGGAGTCTAATTGCATAACGTAAGGGAGTATTTGCATGTACCCTCTGATTAGAACTAAAAGGTAATTATCCCACCCATGTCATTGTGCAAAATGACTTGCCTTAAGAAAGAGTGACGTAGGGCAATCTCTTGAAAACTTTCGCAAACTTTCTAGGTAGTATAAATAGGATCAGACTTTACGACGAAAAGGAGACTTGCCTCAGGGTGACAATGTGCGAGAATATCTCTCCAAAGTTAAATTGTATCAGTAGACCGGGCGAGGTCGTAATGGTTTTAGGCGTTCATAAACCCAGTATAAAAACAATACGTTGGAGGCCCATGGTGCTCTCTATCTTAGGTCATTACAAATTTTTACCCTCTCACCCCTTACAAGTTTCATGTGATTAGCGCACGTACACAATGATCTACCCTTCAAATAAAAACCCCTTCTAAACCGACAAAATCGTTTCGTTATAAGAAAGATTCTTGACAAGAGAGGCCCCGTGCGCAAATTATGTTATCCTCCTCGCCTGGGAATGATGGATGGTTCGTTTGTACTAACACGGACCCCAAAAACCTTTAGATTCGCTTGTTTCTCACTTAAAAACGTGTCCCGCACGCTACGCTCATCTAATATACTCGAAAAATTCCCTTTCGAACACGGGGGCCTCCGGGGAAGGCCTAACCATTACAAGTGAAGGTTAAACGGGAAACTCCCCTTCTCTGAAGACGGAATTTGCTGGTAGTCATCTACGCATCTTCCTTCGACTCCCAGTGATTTACTCATGGCTTCATCTGCTAAAAAGGGTAAAAAACCGCTAGCCCCAGAACTAATCCCTTCAATATATTTAACCTGGTTCTTTTCTTGTGTAACCCTAGTAAGGGTCCGTTAGTAAATACAATACCTTCGTAACGTACCATGCTAGTGTCTACCACAAGTTAAGGGGGTAATAGAGCCCCATGAGCTACATAGGGTTAAAGTGAGTAGGTTGGAACATGCTTACCTCGCGACAATAGGTGTCCGTCGTACTGCGAGGGGGGCTCTCGAAACACCAGAACGATCGGGTTCGTAAAAAGTGAATGACTTCGCTGAAAAGCAGTTTCAGGGGAGAACCAACGTCAACGGGTTTGGATGGCCGAAAAATAAGGTCCTACCTACCTTTTTAAGTTAATAAGCTATTGGGCGCTGGGTCGGCGTTGTCTACAGGTGGAGCTGCTTTTCAAAAATGGTATTTCCTTATCATCATCTTCGGCGCTTTCTCGGAGGGTAAAAAGGAGCTAGGCGGGAATGAACGAATAGGGGGAAGGTGGGGAGGGCGGGTACAAAGGGCACCTGCTTACAATCTCCTTCCCTTATGGATTGCATAAAAGGTATATTGTCCGCTTGATTGTCCCGATCCTCCTATTGGTCCGGTGACGTAGTGAATACCCAACTTGGAAGAAGCCCGTGCCACCGGACAACGTAAATTCGAGCAGCCAAGTACACTGAGCTGCAGTTGCTCTTGCGACCTGCAAGGTGCTCTATACCCAGCCCCCGAAAAGGTGAAGTAGAAACGTTCCTGCGTCTCTTACTACCATTTTTGGCGTGGGTCTTGTAGTAACCTTATCTTCAAAGCAACCTCATTTTTCCCTATCCCCCCCCCCCTTTTCCCTTTGGTAAGCCGTATCCAAGTCTCATTGCAACCGTCATGGACACCCTCTTCGTAACCACCAATTCTGCCACATTCTGGCTGGCTGGTGTCGTTGTCCTGCTGGCTGCCGTGACTGCCGTCCTCAACCTTTCCCGGCCAAAGCGAGCAAGGTGTCTAGTCAACCTGACAGCTCTGGGTAGCGTCAAAGTCAGCCAAAGCAAATCCCGGCCCGATTCGCCTACTACCGCCGACACATGGAGCGATGACGACGAATCCGTCTCCGGTTCCAGTCGCGCATCTGACTCGACATTGACCGCCGCTGTCCCGTTGGGAAAGCCTCCTGGTCCGTACCCTTGGCCCATTCTGGGCAGCTTACACCTGCTCGCACGCTATGAGGTTCCCTTTGAAGGCTTTACCGAAATGTCCAAAGTTTACGGTGATCTGTTCGCCATCACGCTCGGAACGACCCCTTGCGTGATTGCCAACTCTTTTCCCCTCATCAAAGAAGTACTCATCACCAAAGGACCCCATTTCGGAGGACGACCCAACTTTATCCGGTACCACAAACTTTTCGGCGGAGATCGCGATAACTGTAAGTACAATACACAATTTTTATTATTTTTTTATTTAGGCTTTTTTAAGCAGTCATTTTTTTTAAAAGCTTATCTACTGTTCTGTCGACATTTCTGTGATTGTTAAAGTATTCAAAATTAATATAACAAAGAAACTTATGGAAGTAAGTTTCTCAAAAAAATTATTAAAAATGTCAAAAGATTTTTTTTAAATCGAAAAGTGAATGACTAAAAGTGGTAAAAGAAAGTATTGAAACTTAAAAATGTATAAAAATGAAAATCTGAAAAGCAATGATTAAATGTTCCAGGGAATTTCAGAATATTATAGGAACTATTGGAAGCAGGTTTATAACAAATAAGTACACTGGACACTTGTAACAGACATTTTATGGTTAATTAGAAAAGTTGCCTAGTAATGTTTTTCGCGGGACTCAGCTAAATTTCGGTTTCACTTTCATTTCTCTTGTTGGATAAAAAATCTATTCCAAGAATTGTAGGCTTTCACGTGTCTTGTCGGTTATATAACATACACTAATCCCCGTTTGGTTACACCGAATTTGCTTTAAGCCCAAGCCCAGATGCTATCGAACTTTCTGTACGCGCAACATTATGTACTTCCTATCTTATCACAGCGTTTGACACGTACTTAAAATTCCTTGCCAAACTTGTTAGGTAATTGGCCGTAAGCCCTTCCCTCACGCTAATAATATTACCTGGCCCATGCCATTAAGAAATACGTGAAACAAATTCCCAAAACTAGATTAGGATAAGTAGGCACTCCGGGAATTAGGAGGGTGGTTAGGAGGAGGGGGTGGGCAAGCGTGCCCTTGGAGATCTTCTCCTGCGGTCTAATTGAAGAGTAGGTTTCACTTGAAGTCGTGGCAAGGCGTCGTCTTTTTTTAGAAAGCTTCTTGACCAGCGGAATCCTCGCTTGGGATTCATGTTAGATTCCAGTCTGTGATCAAAGACGTAACCTTGGCTAGACAGCAGACAAAGATGTGTTTGGTGGAGGGTTTTTGGCCCTGATGCCTTTCTACTCCGCGCTATTGGGAAGTCTTCGATTTCAGATCAAACCTTAATCTTGTTAGAGCTTAACCACCGACGTTTGAACGAGTCTCTAAAGGTTTTCTCCTCTTGTTTCTCTCTCTCCCATATTTCTACGAACAGCTTTAGCTTTATGCGACTGGTCCGATCTGCAAAAAGCCCGCCGTTCCATTGCCCGCAATTACTGTCACCCACGCCCCACCTCCATGCAGTTCGAGACGCTGAGCCAAGTGCTGTCTGCCGAGAGCGCGGAAATGGTCCAAGAGCTGCACAAGCTGGCCGGCCGCCCCGCGGATCTCAAACCGACTCTGTTGGCCATGTGCGCCAACGTCTTTAGCCATTACATGTGCAGCGCCCGCTTCGACTACCATGAGCCCGAGTTCCAGAAGATGGTCCGCCAGTTCGACTTGATCTTCTGGGATATCAACCAAGGGTACGCCGTCGATTTCTTACCCTGGCTGTTACCTGCTTACAAACGGCACATGGAAACGCTCACCATGTGGGGTCAAAACATCCGCGAGTTTATCCTGCAACGCATTATCGAACAGCATCGCAACACCTTTGACAAAGCACACATCCGCGATTTCACTGACGCGCTCCTGGCGCAACTCGAAGACGCAGCTGACAAGGACGGCCACAACGCCCTGAACTGGGAACACATCCTCTTCGAACTGGAAGACTTCTTGGGTGGGCACTCGGCTATAGGCAACCTGCTCATGCGCGCTGTAGGCGAGCTGTGCCGCAACCCCGAAGCGCTTCACAAAGCCCAGGAAGAAATCCAGCGAGTCACCGGCGGTGTCCGACCCGTCGTTCTCGAAGACCGACCCCACATGCTTTACACGGAAGCAGTCATCTTGGAAACCTTACGGCTCTCTTCTTCGCCTATTGTCCCGCACGTTGCTATGCAAGATACATCCATTGCAGGTATAGTTACCACCCCAAAACCATTACAGTAGCCTTCAGGCGCTAATATGTTTGGATTGCTTTCATCAACAGGTTATGCCGTCTCAGAAGGCACTATGGTCTTCCTCAACAACTACGAGCTCAACATGAGCCCCGCCTACTGGGAGAATCCACTGCAGTTTGAACCCTCTCGTTTCATTAAGGGAGACAAAATCCATAAGCCCGACTACTTTATCCCGTTCAGCACAGGGAAGCGGGCTTGTATGGGCTACCGTTTAGTGCAACACGTAACCTTTGTTGCGTTAGCTACGCTTCTCCAGAATTTCAACATGACATCGCCAGATCCATCCTCCATCCACCTTCCTAAAGCCTGCGTGGCCGTTGCGCCTGACGCGTTCCCAGTCTTGTTGACGGTAGCGTCAGCGGCAAATTAGGCAGGAACATTTCTGCGCGCGGAAGGGGGGGAGCCATCTAGTGGGGACCTTTCGCACCATTTGGTGCGGAATTTTGATGGGTCACATTTTTTTAAGAAAACGGAAAGAAAAAAAACAAGAAGAAAAAGGGAAAATTCTGTCTTAATCGTCTGCCGGCTCAGACTTTTAAGAGTATGCTTTACTACGCAACATAGAGCTATGTTGAATCTGTGATTTGCAGTTTATCAAATTGGCTGAAGAGATTTTAGGAGAACATTGGCTTTCATGATTGTCAAGGCCGTGATTGGAAGTGACCCACCCACCCTTAGCCTCCCTTCTCAAGGCTTTCGAAGAACAAGTTGGATCTCGATTGTATGTTAATTTTGGAGCAGTGGTTAAAAATTGTATGTATGAGGGGAGAGGATTATTTTTTTTCGAAAGCTAGGCACTGTCATTCGATCTCAATCGCGCACCGAAGGAAGGGCGAAACTTCGAGGCAAGCTACAAAACGTTATTTATTAAAAACCTAAAAAAGCACAAGTGACTCAGACAACTTCCCTCGTGTACAAATCTTAAGGTCCTTGCCCAGTTTTTCGTATTTCATTTCTCAATGAAGACTGGAACTGGGACCATCGATGTTTGCATAAACAAAAACACACATCTTCGGTGATGGAAATATGCTTTTTCCCTCCTTCTCTCCCTCCCCCTGTAAAGCCAAAAGGTTTATTGCACATGTTCATTAGGGTTCCTTACCTATTTAGTAACTCATCTGCAACATTGTCATGTGTCTTGTCGCACTGAATTCATGTAATAGAACAGTTGTGTGCTTTACAAAGTTTATGAAGTCGAACTTTGGTAGCTGTGAAAAGAACAACATAATCTCTGTATGCATGTCTAACTCCTATGAATACAATCACTTACTCCCGATTTTTTATACTTTTATCTATAATCTTTGACATTACCAGAAACAAGCAATCATTTGTTACTCTTACATTATCAATACTGGTGAATGTGTTTCAGGAGTGCATTTCGAGTTCATTTTTGAAAAGGTTAAGGACGAATCGATAATACATTATTTACACCAGTCTTTAAAAGTTAAAACAAAAAGGGATGTGGAATAGAGAAAAGGACGTGATGCGAGAAATATTATGAGTATGGTTGACATGTTAGTTGGATAATTTGTGAGGTAGAAACGTGCGATAAATGGAACACAATTATACGCAAAACTTATCCCGAAGTTTGGTGGTTTTTGAAACTCGAGACAACCAACATCGAATAAAAGATTTACAGACGCTGAGCAGGCAAAGGAGACCTTCAATTGATTATTATAAAACACAAACTTCGCTTGTTTTGTATCAATGATTGCTAGGAAAAAAACGACTTACAAAAGTGCATTTGATGGTAAGGTATTGAAGTTCAAAGAACTACTACTGAGCGTTTATGCTAACAGGATCTTACGCTAACAATATTACAGAACTGGTTGCTCGAAACAGAAAGTAGACTGGATGTGTTATATCGTATATCTTATACACAACGCTCTTTCAAGGAACGACTGACTCTTTTAAACGTTGGTTAGGAGTTTCTTTAATCAAGATGCGCAACCAAAAGTTCAGCCTTGTCAAAACTGAGCCAACTCACACGTTTCACGGAGCTCGTAAAAAACTTGTACAAGATAAGGCCTTCCTACGCATTGTTTCCAAGGGAAGATGCTGAGATACACGTGAATAGAAGTGGAAGTCAGGTAATGAAAACTTTCCACAGATGAACATGTGCAAAACGATAAAGAAAGTATTACATGCCCTCTGTTTTTTAAAGGGTAGCGATTTCTAGTGGCAGTTTGAACCTATTTTCCATTCCCTGAATTATATTTTTTTCTTTCCTTGTTTTAGATTCCAGCGTCGGCTGCTACCAGTCTTCTGATGTTTCATTTAGCGTCTACATTATCCCAGCGCTGGCGTTGACCTCTTGCCCAACATTGGCCTAATCCACGTTTATCGCCCCCCCCCCTAGCCTAGCGTCGTAGGGGCATATTTTCAAACCCTATGTCCCAGCCAGGTATAGGGAAAATCCTATGGAAACAGCTGGGCCAGCTTTGTCAAATGGCTAAGCAGGTTAAGCAGACTGTTGGCATCATCAGTCAGCTGATGTACTCTTTACTGAGTATTGCTTTTAGTGTTGTTGCTATGTGAAATTGTTCTAACACAACCTAACCTAAGAACCCAATCTAACGTAACGTAAGCATTTTTGAATTTCCCGCTTTTCCCCCAGCGCTTCCAATTCAATTCGCAGCAAGAGGCAACGCTGGGGCTGGGGCGGATTAGGGTTTGTAAATGTTTCGTGCGGGGTGGAGGGGCTTGACCCTGCAGACCCAATTTACTGCATTGATTGCAAATGGTTAATCCTTTCCCCAATAATGAAAATCTTATAATCCTCTGTCTTGCAAACCTATGTATACCAATTGTAATTTCTTACGAAGCTCGTCGTCAAGCCACGGGAAGACCCACGTAAAAAAAATTTGTCCATCTCTCCCAGGCGGAATGACAACTGTCAACGCTAAAGACAGGTGTTTGCACATAGTTGTACTCTTAATAATTTGCAACTTCTACCCCTCGCGCGAAACAATTGGCCACTTCGACGATGGCAATGTAAGTGCAAGACATCAATCGTGAATCCACTGAAACCGACGAAAGGGTGTAAGATGATTAAAGTTAGCGTTTTTGTTTGTAGAGTCAGCGTGGGTTAACGCATTAAATCTGTTTATATTGGAAAGATCAGGCTCGGGAGAAATATGGTCGAGAAGTAATATAATTCTGCTAAGATTTCAACCAAATAAATGAGACGGACTTTCCTGACGGAAAGTTTTGCTTCCTTACGCTCAACAGGCAAGTCATGAAAATGCACATGGCACTAGTCACAACGGGGACTGGCTGATTCAATACGCGGACAATTCAACACACGGCAACTGTTTTGGTTTGTCTGCACTATATCTGCGTAATGTACTATATATACATATCTATTTTTATATATCATTACATAACGATCGATGACAGCAACAATTATCAACACTATGAAAACAAGCATGTATCCAACGCCAAGTTTAATGAAGGCGGCTTGAATAAGCCATTACGGTGCGTGGTTAACATCCATGTTTAGCTTTAAGAACCCAAGAATCAGTAAACAAATGATAAGGTTTATTGCAGACCTACAACTTTGGAAACTTGTCTAAATATAGAAATTCTTATATTTTCTGACTTAGCTTGTATAAGTTGCCGTGTATTGGATTGTCCGTTATTGAATCATCTCTCACCCGTCACAACCACAAAACATAAACATCCGAATTTCGTTCGTCACAGGAGCGTCGCGACGGGGAAAGGATGTGGGAGACAATAATTGTTCAGAAAGCCGAGTCGATAAAATTTTGGTCGTCGCAGGTACAATTTCGATATCGGAAGATTTTTTTTTCAAATGCTAGACGAAGATGCATACTACTTTAATAACTGTTTCAGTATTATAATGTTCGGTAAAAAATTCTCTTAATACAGTCGATAAAATCGTCAAGTGGTGTGTTAGGTGGTTTCACCTCCCAATACAAAGCAATTACGTTGTAAACCTCCATAAGAGGAGTAGAGCGTAAATGTGTAGATTTAGTTAGGTTTACTTATTAGTCAAAAAGCGGATAGGGTTAGATTATGTAACAGGTTGATGGTAAGGTTCGCTGTGCGCTATACTTCCGTTAAGAGTATTACGTTCCTATAAAATAATAAAAAAAACCTTAGAAATGGGAAAAAGTTAAGAGGATTATGAAAACTAAGCTAAGGCCACGTAGCGAATACGTGGTAGTACCCGTCTCCCCACGTATCGTCCTTATAACACGAGATGCCGTGTATAGAGGCTAAATTTATCGGGGAAATCCGGGAACAACTTTAGAAAGGATTAAATGCGATTACTTTATGCAACTTTCAAACGTTGACTTCTAGCCTAAAAAAAATGAATATAGTAGACGAAGTATATTGTCCTAAAAATAATACCAGCATCTTACCGGCCAAGAAATCCTTTTCCAAAGCACATCTTACTGTAAAGTTTTCCTCCTCGTTTAGTTTTCTTCCTTTCATCCTTTCGTCGTTTTGTTCTTTTGCAACCATTCGCGGCATTTAACCATTTTTCGTAATTCCAGGCTCAGCGTGTTAAATGTTGGTCTTCACCTACTGAGTACTGGTAGGGCAAGACCGGTAGCTAACTTGGAACTATAAAGCTCATGTAAGTGACATTTTGGTGTCAGTTCGCCTTTCAGAGAAAGAGAGAGTTGTGTTCAGCATGGCGCCTTACAGAATTAGGTCCTGCACAGCATCTCATAGATTGCACCGTAATTGCGGTTGGATCTACTTTTGGCATGTAAACAAAAAGCTGAAGGAGAAAGCGCAATCCTGGGTACTTGAAACAGTTTCCAGAACAGTCAGTCATGTCGCACCATTACAGACAATTTGTATGGATGGGACATTTTACACGTGGGACAAACCGTACAAAAATCATTACTAATGAACTACGACAGGTTTGGATCTGAAAAAAATTGTACACTTAGTGAATACGACGAAGCTTTCATGAGGAAATTTTCGTCGAAAAATATTGAACCGTTTTTGAGAAAATAAATAAAAACTGAATTTTTGGCACTTTTTGTAAGAAACGGGTCCTGATTATTT
>JAHZNP010001062.1:0-27617 GCA_020615345.1 Triops cancriformis
TATATATGTATATATATATTTTATTTGGCGTGTGCGTGGATTGCCTGGGATTCGTTGTTTTAAAAAAAGCTGTCAAGAAAAGTTGCTAAGCCATTAAAATGACTAGCTATAATTTTGGCAGCTATAATTGCACCAATATTACTGCGAGCGTTACGAGATCTACAATGGGAGATATTCTTAATCATGGTAAACATTTGAAGTTTGTACAGTTTGCCTGGCAAGGAAACACAGACTTCGTGATGGGAAAACATTCATTGTTACTGAAATGCCGTATGCTTACTAGGCGAGCGTTCGCTGCTCCTGTCACGGGAGCTGTGCGGGTTGGTACGGCGTGGCTGTCAAGCAGCTCCCGCGACGGAACGGGAAGATTTCATCGTCACTGTCAATGAAAGTTGGCCTACTAACCAAAAGCAACTCCCGCGAAGCGAGCATTTAGGGCACCGTAGTAGTTAGCGTTCGCCTATAATTCTCAGAAGTTTGTCTCTCCCTTTGTTCTATTGTCTTCAGTGAAATAATAACTGGGAGAGGTCATCTTTGGTTTTGGCATCCACAGCTTGATATGTTAATATCCTATGATTCGTTTGAGGAAATTTGAGCAATGTGTAGTTCTTGCTTAAGTACGCTTGGAAGAAATAGTACTGATACCTGGTATATTGGTTTCACTTGAGGGTTTGCATTTAGGTCTTTACGAAGACTAGTAAATTTGGCTCCACGCTGCTCTCTTCTTTTCTAACAATAACTTTAATCAAAACTACTGCTTCTTTTAGACTTTTTGAGGCTTGTTGGCATTTTTTTTCTATGCGAGTTCTTGTTAAAATGTCTAACGTGTGCTGTCGTGGTTCGGTCGAGTTTCATCACGAGTCAATCTTTTCCATTGTTTTTCTTTCCTGCTTTCCATAACGTTTCAAGAACATCTCTTAATCTAATTCTCATGTCATCAACCCTGCTTCATACAACAAGAACGTTACGATTACGTCCATAAAATAAGGTGCGATTCGAAACTACAATTACAAGATAACGATGACCCAACCTTGTTTACAAGCTAACACCTTAAATTTAGATATCCATAGAGCTATGCCAGATAGCCTTTGGGAAAGCGATACTAGCGTATCGACAACAACTCTATTTGTATGAAATATCCCCTTATTCAACGAGGTGCAAAGGTAGACAATAATCGTTAAACAAGGGGTTATCTAACCATTCGCAATGAAAGGCGCCAGGGAACCGGTTTAATAACCCGGTAAGTCAACCGAAAATAACCCCGGACCAGTCCCAACTCATCCTTATTTACTCGCACAACTGGTTGCTTGGTGGCAGTCTTTCATATCGCGGGGAGAATCGCTCCCAATATGAAGCACCCCCAGCCAAAGAGGGTGAGGGGGCGCTCCGCTATATTAGCTTCCCTTCTGCGTCCGAATAAAGTCACTTACCCGGAAACATTGGAGGACTTGCTTCGAATCATATCCCAGAAACTATAGCCTTTAACTTGTTGGATTCCCATGGGAAAATTTCTTCGCTCCAATTGGACACAACTGTCGGAAATGCCTAATCGCGTCTACTAAAATAAACTTCATTGTAAGAAAAGAAAAGAAAAATTGGTAAGCCACACTGTAAAAAAAAGGTCAAGTGTAATTCTTTCTTCAGCGCATATAAATTCTTGCCGGAAAATACACAGAAATCCTTAGCTTGAATCTGTCCCGCTGGCTTTTTCTTTTACAATACAATTTCCCTCGTTTTTCACGCGACAAGTCTTCTAAGACTTGACGACCCATCTACTCCGAATTTCCATCGCCGAATCTTTCCAATTCATGGACACAAACCACCGCGTTTTCCGTTTCTTCATGTGGGTCGAAAGTTAATAACGATTTCCTTGGTAACCGGAAGTATAGTACCCCCCTCCTCTCGGTGTATGTTGCTGGCTGCCGTAGCCATTTTGCGCCCCTCTTCCACGCTGTCCGCCTTGATTCTGCAATTCCACAATATATTTATATGATTCACTCCATATTAAAAATACATGAATACACCATAAAAAACTTCGTAAACTAAGTGTAAAGTAAGTTGTCTAATTACTAATTTGTCTCATTTTAGAGATCTTTTTATATTATATTAATTTTCATTTATTATGTATACAGTCCAATCCGCTTAACTGAATAGGCCCGGGACCGGACGAACAATATTCAAATATCCGGCTTTGCTTTACGTTTACATGGAATGAAATGGACTTAAAATTGGGCCGTCAACTTTTTATTCAATTACGCGGTTTATTCAAATAACCGATATTCAATTAAGTGGGTTCAACCGTATTGTAAGTTTTACGACCAGCGTGCGCATTTGGCTATTGGCTGGCGTTTCTGGTTTCTTTTCTTTTAACAACCTTCTTAGGTTTCTACTATTGCACTCCCTTATATTGGCTGGTCGATATTCGTGCAGTTTTTTTCACCCAACATTTGAAAACAAATTCCTTTGTGAGTAACTAACTTTGTTCAATAATCTAACAACCATTGTGTCGATTACTAACCCCGCAATTGGGTAGATCAAAGATTGCCTTCTCCGAGAATGTCTTTGTATTTTGCTTTTGCGAAAAACTGATCAAGGTGTTTTCTTGGCCCCCGGATCTGCGAAATTTTTCCTACGAAGAGAATTTCAAAGAGAGCACAAAAGATGGTAATCTGATGGAGCAATGTCAGGACCGAAAAGACGAGTGCGATAGAACATCCCAGGAAAATTCCAAAAATGTTTGTCGGGTCGGCAAAGACGTGTGTTTTTGTGACGGAAGGTAACGTCTCCTCTGTTGGCCAATTCTGGACGCTTTTGAGCAATGGCATCCTTCAAACTTAACAATCGATCACAGTATTTGTCAGCACTGACAGTTTGACTTTCTGTGAGTAGCTCACAATAAACGACTCCTTTATAATCCCACCAAAGGCACAGCATCATCTTCTTCAGATGGAGGTAAACGTTAGGGACAGTTTGTCGACGACTGTCACTTGATCCCCAAGATCCTTTTCCTTTTACGTTATCGAAGACAATCCATCTTTCATCTCCTTTAATCATCTTCCGCAGAAAAGGATGCTCCTTGTTTTTATTTAGCAATAACTCGCACGCGTCCACTCGCTGCTCCAGGTTCCTGTCGCTCAGGTAGTGCCAGACCTCACGTCCGTTCTATCTAACCACTCAGCGGATTTCAGGTGGTTCGCAACGGTCTCATGTGATACACCGACAACCTTCTGTATCTCCTGAATCGTCGGATTTGAGTTTGTGTCCACCAAAGTCGCTATTTAGTCGTATCGACCTCACCATCTTGAAACAGAAATTTCCACTTCGAAATGAAACAACGGACACCGTTTTCGAACTTTGGGTTCTTTTAGGGCATTAGGACCATAAACTGCACAATTTTTTTTAGTCGTTTTTCGTAGCGTTGAGTCCTTCGTTGAAATTATAACACACAAAGGCAACAATTTCCAGCAGTATCGTTCGTCTTTCGGCGTTGAACAAAGAATTTGTGTTCCATTCAAAACCCACTAAACTTAGGTTAATATGTCAATGAGAGATTCCTCTTGCTAGTTTGAGAACAAAAAAATATAGAAACCTCCAAAGAAATACCCTAGGTGTTTTAATGCGAAAGTGGTCGAAAAACTGCACCGACGTATTTGACCCACCCAATATAACGGTTTTGACGAATCGTGCCTACAATTCGCCTACTGGCAAACTACTAAAATTAGTTATACTCTCCTTATTTATAACTTACGTGACATTTTATTGTATTAGGTTGATCGTTAAGTCCGTGCGTATTTCGACCACTCTCGCATTAAAACAGTCCGGGTATTTCTCCGAATGCCCATGTGCTCTTTTGTGTTTACAGAGAAACAAGTCTGGTGTCTCACTGACATTTAAACCACAGTTTGGTCATTCTTGATGTGAATATAAAATTTCTATTCAACGTTGAAAGGTGAACGGTACCGCTGGAAATTATCACCATTTTTGCGTTATAATTTCCACAAATGTCTCAACGCTTCGGAAACAACAAAAAAATTCTTTAGTTTATCGTCCTGATGCCCTAAAAGACCACGCGATGCGGAAACGGTGTCCGTTGTTTCGAAGTGGGAATTTTTATTTAAGATGGTTACTGACCGGTCGCAATTAAGAGGTCGATACGGACCAAATAATGACTTTTTTGGACACAAACTCACATTTGACAATTGAGGTGATACAGGAGATCGTTAGTGTATCGCACAAAAGCGATGTGATCCACACGAAATCAGCTAAAACATGAACACGGCGGACGTCAGGCTACCGCACCAGTCTGGCATCAGCCTGGCACCAGCCTGGCCAACAGAAGAGCCGTAGACTTCCATAAGACAAAAACACACATCTTTGCCGCCCTGACAAAAAGATTTCGAAGTTTCCACGGATGTTCCGTCGCACAATTCTTATAGTCCTGACATTGCTCCATCGGATTATCATCTTTTTATCTTTCTTCAAAATTTTCTTTAGGGGAAAAAATTCGAAAATCTGGAGGCCATAAAAAAGCACCTCGATCAGTTTTGAAAAAAAACACAAGATGTTTTGGGAGAAGGGCATCTTCGATCTCCCTGTCGTTAGGCTTAGATGGCTGAACAAAACTGTACATACACAATTTTAAAAAAATCGTTCCGTACAGAGAAATTCATTGTCAAATTGTCACTAAAAATACGCACGGACTTAACGATCAACCTAATACTACGCAAAACTGTATAGAATGCAAGCGTATCTCGAAACTCACATTCTAGACACTTTCTTTCACTTACCAGAACACGAATCCTATTTATATTTAAAATAAATAATAATATAGTAATGCATTAAAAACGCTTTAATCGTTTCTTACTTGATAGGGTGTCCTAGGGTACGCTCCCCCTCCGCTGTTTGAGCCGAAGGATCTGAAAATATAAGCAACGGGGCAAACCGAAGCAGAAAATGAGTTAATGAGTATCCTAACAAGGTTGTTCTCGAGTAATACAAACTTGGCATTCACTCGGTCACGCACTCTCCCTCTCTCTCTCGCTTTTCTTTTCCAACTTGTTAGTGCAATAAAAAGGACAAAAAAGTCCGCGGAACGTGCTCCCCCGGGTTTCCTCCAATAATGTGTGTCCCCCCCAACGCTGACAAGGCAGACGTTATGACACACAAGGACAAGCGCATTAAAATGAATCAAGTGCCGGTGGTAGACGCCGCGGGAGGTCTCCGCCCCCTCCCTCTCCTTCACCCCCTCTTGCAATTTTTAATGAGCGTTGACAACCGCTCATCAAACATACAAGTAAATACACACCTAGTTCACTCGAAAAACAAGCTTTGCTTTTTAAATTGCTTCCTCTTCCCACCCTCTTCTCCCTTTTCCCTCATTCCCACTTTTTTTAGTAACACTTATTTTCAGCAAATGTCCATTTCTTTAAAGAAATCCACGGCAAGATATCGATTTGCTATAAAACACAGAAGTATTCAAAACGAGGGTCGAAAAAACAGTTTATTTAATACTTAACGAAAGATTTTACACGAAATCGAAGGTTTCTAAATTAAGTCCGTTTAATTTATTATATTGTACTTTCAGTAGACGCCATTTCTTTCTGAAAAACTACTAAAAAATGGACATTGAAGGACAGATCGAAAAAATATTAAAATCAAGCTTTATTATAAATCTTAATTGTTTAAAATTGTCTGAAGAAAGACAGAAAGATCTTACTAGGAGGTACCAAGTTTTGTTAATGAAGTACATTTCAAATGAGTGTTATATTTTTAGTAACGTATTGATTTTCAAAAAAAATTTTTAAGAATAAGAATCTGAAGAAAGTGAAACTTTCCTCAATTAGTGCAATAATGGTACCATATTTTAGATAATCGCTTTCGATTAGAATCAGGACCACCGGAAACATTATATTGCTTTTCAAAGAGATTCATTTCCAGCAAAGCCACGTCATACTTGTAACACACATAAATTCGTTGGAAAGTTGAAAAAAACAACTGAAGGTATTATTTCTGTAAAAAATAATTACTAATAATGACGGTTGTATACTTCTTACTACTTATTTAATAAACGACCTCATTTGAAGAACGAAATATAACAAGTATTTTACTTAAAGAAGCCAAAGTTTATTTAAAGAAGCACGTTTTAAAAGAATGCGATGCTTCAAGTAACGTACGCATTTTCAATAAATACCTATCTAAAAACGAGTGAAGAAACTTGGCCTTTTTTCAGGGGTTCTTAAATTTCTCTGGAAATCAAAGAAATGAAAAAACTGAGAACTTCTTCCCATTGCACTATATAAATGCTACAGAAAGAAGTTCTCATTCAAAGGTACTGAAATTCTCCCAAAAATTATTGACGTAAAAATTGTATCCAAAGAAACTTAACTCGTTTGAAGGGTTCTCCAGTTTCTGTTTATATCAAGTAATGAAAAAAACTGAGAACTTTTTCCCATAGCACTGTAAATCCCACTGAAAGAAGTTCTTATTTAAAAGTATTGAAATTCCCCCCAAAAATATTGATTTCAAAAAAATTATCTAAAGAAACTGAGCCTGTTGTGAAGGGTTCTTAAATTTCTTTAAATCGAAATCATGAAAAACTGTCAATGTTTTCCAATGGCACAACACGTGCTACTGGGAGGTTTCATTCAAAATTATTAGTTTTTGCTTAGAAAAAGAAGCTATGAGAGAATGAGATTTTTTTACTTTAAAAGAAAGCAAAAAACAACAAAAAGACATGTTTTATTAATACGTATCAGTTACAAAAAAAAACTGAAAATAAAATAGAGTTGTGTTAAGAATGCGGCTGCTCGAAGAAAAGAAAGACAAATGCAAAGAAAACGTTTGGCCTACCCGTGCGAAGCTCCTCCTCCTCTTCCGCCTCGGTTCCCACCCTGGTAATTGGGATTATTCCCGTTCGCGTAACCGCCATAATAGCCACCTACGCATGAAAGAGTACCACAGAGACGAAAAATTGGATTAACCGCAAAATCTCATTGTTTGTTACACGACATCCCCCCAACCCCTCCAGAAAAAAACAAGACATACAATGCTCAAGAGATGTCAACCACGAGCCGACTCGATCCGGAAGTACTATTTTCATAATGTAATAGCATCTCCCTCTTTTTCACGATAAAAAGATGTCCTTGGTGCATTTTTTTCATACTGTTCTTAACGGAAATCTGATACTACTTTTAACTAGAATAACTTGGACTTCCAAATTTAAAGTAGAGAAAAGCTGATACCATTTTTACTAGGACAACTTTGATTTCTAAATCAAAAGAAGGAAAAAGTCGCAATAGTGAACAACAGCTCCAAAGTTCTTTGTATCCGATGCTTTTCTGTTCATTAACATTACCAGAAACCTTCAACTCCTCTACTATAATCGCCTATTTCTTATAGAAGGGCTCGTTAGATGCAGATTTTGTCTTTGTGTTTACTTGTCACACTAATTAACTTCCACTATAACCGAAGATTTGTTCTACCAAGGCTCCTTACAGTGCGCTTTCACTTATATCATATTTTATTTAATTGTCATGTGAATTATGCTCGAAGCTTCAAGTGAAAAACAATGAAAATATCTTCCTAAAACTATCCATTGAGCTCCAAGTCTGAATTAATATGCAGTACTTAATTAACTGACTACTGATAACACTCTAGGGGCAAGAAACGAAACTATATAAATCACTGAAACATTTAATACGCTCAAACCGAACCAAAAGATAAATGTAATATTTATCTGATTATTTGGAAATTTCGAATGTCTACAATCTAAACAATGATAAAATAATTTCTAACTAAACAAGATTATAATGACGCTCCAAACATTCAAATATTGTACAATAGCTCCTTTTCTTATGGAAATATTAAAGTTACACGGTAACGCATAGGACAATGCTTGACAAATTCAAACGACACAATTCAAATTCAAATCTGTGTATCAATTATTAATGTAACCAACGTTAAGCGCAAGTTCACGTTGAGAGCGAAAACAACTAGCTAAACAAAAACTTTGCCAGAAAGACTGAAATTAACCAAAAAAATTACCACGCAGGAAAACACAATTAATGCACTTAAAAACTTCAATTCACTCATATAGAGATATACTAATTCCAATGCCCAGTACACAACATCGATTTTGTTATTAAGGAGAATTTTTCGTCCCTTTTGTAATTTTTCCCCACTTTTTTCCCCGTTAATCAACCAGAGAACAATAACAAGCTTGTAAAAGTACAAGTGCCTGTCAGCCCACAGCGTCTCGCCACGAAATTGAGTCGTTATAGCAACTAGGCATTGCGTTCTATGTTCAGCCGTCCGTAAATTTCCTGACAATTTGGAATCAACAGAATCAGCGAGCTAAACCCATCTAATTGTCCCTTCCCCCCCTTTTATTCCAACGCAATCCTTCCGATTTGCGTTCCTCTTACACTTCGCAACCCAACACTTAGACAATCCTAACCCTATTGTCACCAACTTTCTTTGTTTTCAGTACTTGTGCTTTCAGGGTGAGCTATACTAATTTATATTTATTTCTTTAATTTTTCTCCCCGGAGAACCGACGTAGGCTTTCTCCTATTGCCGATTTATATTGTTAATTAGCGTAAAATACCATACTAGTTACAAACCCTACCAATCAATCACACCTAAGACAGTTCATTCAAATCACTTACACTTAACACTGATATTAGTTCATACGGATGTTGCATTTAAGTGTAGCTCGTGGCTACTTAGGACTACTAGATAACATTGTAGGTTTAACTTCGGTTCCGAAGTTTATTTCGTAGTGGTTAATTCATCACAATCATAATAATAACATCGTAATATAAGTAATTACATAATTTAAATATTCATAACATCGTTACATCGTCGTACAATATAATACTGAGAAGCTTGGATCAAGTTAAATACTATAAAGTTTAAGGTGTCTACAACAGAAAGATGCATTGAAATGTGTAAGAAATATATGCATAAAAAATATATATGCTAGAATAGCCAGAGTTTGTTTCTCGCAATATTTAGTTTTTAAACTAATTACATCACAAGTTAAGATTCTGTCGTCGGGTAAAAAAATAATGTGAGGTTCGGATCATATAAAGTTGAATAATACGAGATTTAGGGAGTTTGGAAAACCTTGGATTGTTAAGTTGGTTTAAGAATGGTTCACTGAACAAAAAAGAACAAGTGGGAGAATCCACGCAATATTTCAAGTATTTTTTCTCCCCTGAGAAGTATTCATATTCATGGCTTTTTGTTAAATCTTAAGGGGGTCCACGCTGAAGAATGTTTGGAATATTGTTTAATATGGACGTTAAAAGCTTTGAAAGCCAGGTATTCCAGTCCACTGAATCCGCACTGTAGCTACTACCAACGAAGGGTGCGTTTATGCACATAATCATACCCAGTAGCCGGACATTCCTAATTCTCATTGGAAAAACACCCTATTGGGTCAGTGCCTCTCTCAAAAGCTATACCTAGCAGATGCCCAAAAGCGTTTAGCGTCTCACTGAAGCTCATCTATGCCAATACTGTTTTTACCTGGCTGGCATACGTAGCATACCACCAAACCCCTCCTTTTTTCATTTATAATAATAATACTAAAAGAAAAAACTAGCTTCCGTTTTTTTCTTTTTTAGTCCTCTTTAGTTGGTAAACTGTCAGTTTGGGGCTTCTGTTTAGGCGATGCGAGTCATACCTGCGAGGGAAGGGTAGGTGAAGCTGTATAATGCTATCAGGGACCAGATGTTTATAGAAGTGACTGGATGAAAGCAAAAGGGCTCGATTTCAGACGCAGCTAACCCCAGGAATTTTCTTTTTTTTTTCGTGGTGCCTCTTTAATTCTTTGGGGTATCATCTTTTTGTAAAGTAGCACGGGTAGGAGCTGTTGGTATTGTTAATGGTCATTTGAACGTTAGTGAACCCTCGGGACAATGCTAATAATTCCAGAGATGGGAATGCTCCATGGAAATATTTCTCTTTTAAGACTGAAGAAGAATGTGAGCACGGTGAATGGTTAAACGTGAGGGCTTCGTAGTTATAACATCCCGTAATTATATAACTTCGTCATTCGTATAGTTTTAAGTTGCATAATGAATTAGTTATGTAAGAATGTTACTTTACTTTAGGTGTAAAATGTACGGAAACAGATATGTATGGTATGGAAACTGATACTACAGGATTGAAGGACGGGAAGGTGCTATGATACTATAGGAGGACTGTGTTATAAATTCCACGTGAAGAATTAAGCTATAGTATTGTATAGCACTGTCGAAAAAAACTACTCCCGACAGATTTTCTGTTAAAGGTAATCGAATTCAAAACGATTTTCTGTAATTCAACTCAAACCGTTTTCAAATTCAAAATGTAAGTCAATTCAATTCGTTTTGAAACTGTTTTCCGTTAAAGTCAATTCAATACATTTCGATTTTTTTCAAGTTACGTAAAATTAGTTTCGTCGGGATTAGAAGAAAAACGTTCGAAGTAAATTTCTTGAAATTCAGTTATTATTTTTTACGTGGTCAATCCCTACACATGCAATCGTTTCTTAAGTTGATTAGTTTCAATTACAAAACTTAATACCGGAAAAGTTCAATTCCCATTGCGCGAAAACGAATTTAATGTAAGTCAATTCAGTCCAATTAACTGAATTTCTCTAGCTCTGGTACTAATTACACTCATTATATTTTACATACTACAGCGACATTAAAATTTATTGAAGAATTTGAGAAGACACAAGGCTTACACAATTTACACCAGAGCTTTGCCAAAATCAACTGAACTTAGTTAAATGGTACATCTTTATTTGCTTCAACTGAGCTGATTGGACTTGGAATTTTGCAACTCAGAAAATAGACTTGAATAAGAAAGAATTGAGTTTGACGAAAAAAGACTGAACTGAACATTAATACAAAACTTGGCTGATGATAAAACTAACGAAAATTCATTTAAGAACGAAAAAAACTTTGACTTCATTAATTTGCCTTCCCCTCCCTCTATTGTCAAGTATCTTCACTATTCAAACTACTCAAGTTGTTAGAATCGTGACAAAATTATTTTACTTCCAATTAATTCTGACTTCCAAAACTCCTAAATGAGTCGATCTGCCTTGAGAATTCTTTTTCCGAGAATCTGACGTGAGAATTGTCATGTAGGGTGAACTTGACTAACACGACCTGAGATATAAATAAACCATGCATTTATATTCAATTAACTTGAGCGTTGAATATCACAAAACTGCTTTACGGACCAATCGTATAGTTTCTTTTACGCCAACTGTATAAAAATAATTCCAATAATCGATTTCACAAAAATAGTACGATATTTTCCAAAATTCCCCAAACACTAAAGTTTCATTCCACGTTGCAAATTACTTGTACAAGACCATTTCAAAAATTGCCTCAAATACTTTTCAGTGACTCGACAATTTTCCCCCTTTTCGATAGATGCTGAAAAGTAAGCTTCGCTGACAACCTATTAATTCCTATTCGTAAAAGAAGTCTTAAACCGTGCTGACGCCAGTGACACACATTTCATTTTAAAGCGTTAGCCGCTGAATTACGCTAGATTTTACTATAAATTAATAAGAAACACCCTAAGTAACCGAAGACGCTTTTTAAAACTATTTCATTAACGAAACTCTCGCTCTCAGGAGTTAAACTTCACTCTCACGCAGTAATTGAAAAATGTCCCCAAAATTTTACCAATATAACTCAAAACCTTCTGCTAAGCAATTTCCTAAGTAATTGCAAGCGAATAAAGGGTTATACAGCCAAATTCTCGGAGAAGGTTTCATTTATATTTATATTTTTTTTATATAAACGAAACGTATGAAAACTTGAGGAAACTTTTCGCAAATCACTCAAAACATGAAGCCACGTAACTCCTTGCGCAATTTCAAACGACAGAACGGCTTCATTCTAACAGCCTTAATTTAATTCCTATAGCTTCAAATTCGCTTCTACAGTTTTAATTAACTTCTCAACCTTTCTTTAAAAAAAATATTGGCGTGAGCATAGCTCTTTGCCTGCTTGTATTTATCACGTCTGAATTCTACATACATAGGAGTGTTTTCGTTGAGTATTGGGTAACAATTGGTCCTTTTTTATATTTTAGAGTAAGGCTCTATCTTGGTTATATATCTTTTTCATGTCATTTAGAAAGGTGTTAATAGCTGGGAACATTTTTGGGTTTGTTAGGAAGGCTTCGGCGTTGAAGTGGATTTTGCGTTTGGAAAGTTCTCTAAGTAATATTGCTCTGGGTCTATTTAGCCATACACAGTTGAAAAATACATGTCTAAGGTCTTGGAGAATTTCATCTCCACATGGGCAATATGGGTTGTCCGATCTTTTGGTTCTGTACAGGAATGCTCTTGTTGGATAGTGAGCGCATCGGAGTTTGATTATCGAGCTGATGACTTGCCTGTCGAAGTGTAGTTTGCAGATCCGTTTCGAGTTGGGAGTCACTTTTAGATGTCGAAGCTTTGATGGAGTTTTATCCAGTTTTTTATCCACTTGTCTTTGAAGAAGAACTTCATTCTGTTGTTTTTCAGTTCTGGGGGGGTTAAGATTTGTTGACAGAAGGGTTTCCTTGATTCTCTGAGAGCATGACGCATAGGTTGGGTGCTTTGGTTTCGGGGTGTTTTGTTCTCAACCTTTATTTCAACTTCTACAGCTTAAAATTAACTTCTATAGCATTAATTCAATTCTTGTAGCTTTATTTTAATTTCTACAGCTTTCTATCAAAGAAAAGGTCTATACTGGCTGGTGGATGGCAAAACTCTTTTTTCTTTTGTTAAAAAAGGAAAGAAAAACATTATCGATCTGGCTTTTTTCTGGGAAGAAAAGCAGGAAAAGAGAGGGTAAAAGCTGGGACCGTTTTTGGTGTTGTCGTTAAGCCCAAGTTCGGTTAATGACCATCTTTTGCAGCACGCTTTTAATTGCAACTATTGTTCAAGTGTGTGCGGTGGAGGAGTTTGGGGGGAGGATCTTGTCGCGCTGCAGGGCCCCGTATACAGCGCACGATGGGAAGGAGCCAAGCATCTTGAAATGAGAGAGAAATGGGTTGCAGTGAAAAAGCTCGAAGACTTGGGGTCGTCTGGGCGACAAAAGTTTGTATTGTTAGCGAGTGGAGTTTTGAGCCACGGAAGAAAGGGGACAACGAAGAGGGGGGGGGGTGAGGGGGCCACCACATATGCCCAAGAAATTTCGTTTTATTCCTTGTCTGGGTGGTTCGGGAAGAAAAAGCTTGTCAGAAAAATGCCACTTGGCCCTCTCCCCCACCCCCTTCACCACCCCTCTTATTTTTCTGCCTGCCGGAGCGGAAAAGTTTCCTTGGGGTGGAGTTCATATTCATAACCTGTCTAATGGGGTGTGGTAAAAGCTATCAACATCGCTTTGCTTCTTAACAATAGCATTCGTGGCCACAAATTTGACACCTTTTTTCGTGGGAAATGAGGTTTTCCCCCTTCTCTGGGAAGAAAAGGGGGCTTGACATGTCCCTTTCACTTTTCCGGGCTCTGCTGCGTGATCACTTGGGCAGAATGCGCCTAATAGTCAACAATAGGGGGGTTTCAACACCCCCGTTGCTGGCTATACCTCATTGCATGATGTATTACTGAAGGATGGTAACTGTAAATTAATTTAACACCGCAACTGGACTGACCCCATGCCTCTACACTTTCACTTGTCTTTCTTTCGCTAGTGCATAATAAAATTAAAATGATCTGCTATAGTTCTCTGCCATTCCTCAAATTTCTAGTAAACGATTCATAGTATCTTTTTTTAAAAAAAATCCTTTTGTGAATTGACAATGATCCACTGTTCAGCAAAAAATTATAAGGACTTTACTGTAAAAAACAAACAAACTTTAAAAATGTTTTTCTACCAGAAATTAGTGTTAAAAAACATTTTTGTAAGTATTTCTACAGTAAAGTCCTTATATATTTATTGCTGCACAATAAATCACTGTAAATTCACAAAAGGATTTTAGTTAGGCTCGCGCCTATTGCAGCTCACTATATTTCAAACATTCGATTTTATAATTACGTAGTCAGTATTCCCAGAACACTGCTGTTTATTATACTGTTAATTTAAGATAAAGAAAAGTTACTACGTAAAAATGCATTACTGACGGTCTAGGGCAGATGATTTGTACTAGTAGGGTAAAGTAAACATTATAGTTGCGTTTTGGTAAGAAACGTGCTATTTTTCCCGAAAGGGTTAATATTTCTTTAGCAACGAAACTGTCGTTACCGTTTTTACCACTAGAGGACTCTTCGATTGGTTCCAAACGCAACCACGAGTCAACTTAACTCGATAACTTCAGTTTCGCTTTCATATTTTGTGGCCAAGATGGTATTTGCCTACACGCTAGATGTTACATAGGTAACACATTATATCTAGATAACGCGAAAAAGGTATCGAAAAGTGTTCACTCAAAGAAAACTGCGTACTTATCCTAATCAAGTTTTCGGTTCCTATGAGAACGCAGTTTAGTTTAACGCTAAGCAACATTATAGAAAAGGTTCGAAACGCTGATTCTCACGTAGGCTTTATCTTGCAATGAAACTAACTCTACACATAACGGTGACTTATCTTCATAGCCCACAAAGTAGTCGGAATACAGTGGAAACCGGTTAAAACGAAATCGAAGGGACCGATAATTTTTTTTCGTTATAACTGAAGCATAAAAACACACACTTAAAGTCTCAATAACCTAGACAGTATTCAAGTTTACGCCGGTAAACTGGCAGTTTATTCCGTTATAAATAAGAAAGTTTGGATTTCCGTTTATTAATGTTAACATTTAACATGCACTTTCATAAAATGATTGTTAGCTTTTCTTTAAAAAAATCAGGAATTTTCTTTTTTACTATCCTTTTTATTACAACATTATCGACATATTCTTCTATGTCTTCAAGCTTTTTTTGCGCTTCTTCTCAGCTCTGACTTTTCCGCCATTGCACCGGTAAGAAAGAGAACTTACTACTGATGGAGCAAGGAAGACAAAAACTTAAATACTGTATAAGGCAGGGGGCTTAGCTAACCCTCTACAGGCATTTCCATGGGCTGTACGCCTTAGAGGGAGACGCTTGGTCAAAGGGTAAGAGTTGGCAAGAAGTAAAGCGGAGTTTATGCCGAATTGTTCTGTTTGAAATACGGAAAGGGTCATCTGAGACTTTCAAGCAGAAAAAAGTTACTTTGTCGGTCTTCGAAGACGGGAGATCTTTTCGTTATAACCGATATATTGTTTCGTTATAAGCGAAGGAAAACGTATGTAAAGAGATAGGATTTTGTCGGAACCGCCATATTATTTCGTCTTAACCGTTTTCGTTATAACCGGTTTCCACTGTATTTGACGTCAAACGGTCTTGAATCTTTCTTTTGTACTGTACTTAACAGTGTGAGCTACACTCGTCGCTATATTAAGTCTACACTTAAGCTATTATCACTTTGCCATGGGTTTCATCAACCTAACATATCATACATACTGCACACTAGTCATTCTACAATATATTGAAAATTTAAGAGTTCAATATTTCAGTAGTTCAGATCTTCTCGACGGCATGAGGACAAAAAACAATGGGAGGTTCCTCGTATTTTTTAGAAAAGAATTTTAGTGCAAAATACCCTTCGATCCAACTAATACTTTTTTCAAAAAATTCGAAAGACAGTCTACTGTATTTCACAAGACAGTTTACTGTATTTCACAAGACAGTTTACTGTAGAATTCTCCAAAAGGCTACTGTATACCACCCTTCTCTTATGGACGTTAACAAAGGAACTTGCGTGGACGATTTGGCATTTACCGCTCAATGTTTCTCGAAATACTCTTGACAGTAAAGTTTTCACTGATCATCCCTCGAATCTTACGAAGAGATATATTCGAAAAAAAGGCCCAGATAATTTACAATTGTTCAACGAATTTGTCTGCTGTTTCCCGAAGTTCTGAATTGCGAATATTTCTCCACGTTAGATTCTAGGTATCATTAATTCTAAAATTTCGGGCCCAAAAATCATCGAAAAATACGCAACAATTACGGAGATTCGTCCACGCAATGTTCTCGTTTCTTCCATTAAGTTAACATAAAAGTAGAGGAGGGGTATACAATGGCCTTAAAAAGAAAGTGGTACACAGTGGTCTTGTGGCCCACCCAGAAATCCTGTGTATGGCATTGCTCGTATCAGTATTGGCCGTTGCTTGTTAGGTAGTCCGCGGTAAAGTAATGCGCGGTACACTATAACAAATTATTTTGTGAATTTACCAAATGATTCGTTGTGCAGCAAAAAAGTACACGGACTTCACTGTAAAAATACTTACAAAAATGATTTTTTAAACATAAATTTGTTGTCGAAAAACATTTTAAAAGTATGTTTACAGTAAAGTCTTTATAAATTTTTGCTGCACTTGTAAATTCACATTTTTTTACAGTGTAGGTCTTGTTTCGCCTATCTACGACATTGTCATTTGCGTTGTGCATTCTCTAGAGGTACGATTTCGTCGAGAATTGGTCATTCCTTGGTTTAATTAATGTCAAGATTGTTTTTCTGTCTTGTTGTAGTTTGCATATGGGTTTCATAGACGGATTTATCTATAAGTCTCGGGAGCGTGAAGAGGAGGACATTTATCTTCTTTTGGCATTTTTCTGTAACAGAGCAAACTAAAACTAGGATTAGTAACAGATTAATTGCCTGTTAATTACCTACCCAAATTGCACAGTTACACCTGGTTGTTTACATTTACTAGTTTCTTCGAGGATCATTCACGTTTAACACTTGTTCCATTAAATATTTTATACTTTTTCTGGGAAATCAACTAAGAGTAGGACCAGGAATAGATTACCTCCATGTTAATTATCTAGCCAAAATTCACCCTGTTACATTTGGTCGATCAGTACTAGATTTTTTTCGAAAATCATTAACTAGAAGTAAGATCAGTAGTGTATTCGCTATACATTAATAATCTACCCAGAATTCACCTTGTAACACCTGGTCAATTAAATGCTTAAACTCGGCAAATAGGCTTAATTTGTACGAAAGGGTCCAAGATAATAGTGAAGGGTTTAAGCTTTTGAATATTGCGTCTTTCTGGTGTCAAAAAGTTTTTCCCAGATCCGTATTCAAATAAACGATGTTATTTAGTATTGTAACACATACAGCGGGGCTTCTATTAGTTATACAATTAAGCGGTTTTATTCAATTATCCATTTTCAATTAAGAGGTTTAGATTACATTGAATTAAATGGACTTTTTATTCAATTATGCAGTTTATTCAAATAACCGACATTCAATTAACTGGGTTGCACTGTACATATTTTCCCCTTTCCTTCGGTAACTCATTTCCATTTCTCACCGGTTAATATACAAGTTTCCGGTCCAAGACGATGATCACCGCTGTTAAGCCTTTTGTGCCCGCCATCCACTACGGACATTCAAATCTCCCTGTAAGTACAAGTGTGGCGCATATTGCTCCGGTTTCAACTTGTCAGTCCAAGAGCGAAACCTGGAGGGGACGACCCCGTGTTAGCTGAGATCCCAACAATACCCCCTGAGTTGTGTATACAACAAAATAAGAGAATGGTGCTAAAGGAAATCCCATCGTTTGGTCCGCATTCGTCTCTCTTTCCGGGAGATTCGGTCTCTTCTCTCTTCTCTCTCTCTCTCTCTCTCTCTCTCTCTCTCTCTCTCTATGATTAGCGTAGCAGGCGGTGTCGACAGCTAAAAGATCCCCGCAGAACATGTACACAAAAGCCACACCAATATCTAGTTACTGCCCTCTACAGATAGATATTGGCGTGTGCTTCGGCTAATGCGCTCCTAGCCTTCCCAATACCCCCTCTACCCCCTCTGTGTAACGGGTGGGAGGGGTGTGATACGCCTTTTGTGAAGCTTGTCACCGACACATGCATGAACATACACCCAATCATCATAAGAATTGAGGGAATTAAATTTTTACGACCTTTTAAACTCTAACGCTCCTCACTCTATGAAAGCAGACAAAAAAATTCTCTGGTAAATTTGACTAAGGACTTGCTAACAAGAAAAAAAATTTTTAAACAAACAAAAAAGAAAAAGAAAAAAACACAAATAAAAGATAAACGCGACGTAGTTCGTCTTTAAAACCAACTAACTAACTAAAGAAATAAAAGAAAAAATGGAAATAAAAGAAAAAATAGAAATGAAAGAAATTAGAAATAAAAGAAAAACAGAAATAAAAGAAAAAAATTGGAGGGGTTGTGCTAACAAGCAAAAATTTTCCTCTGGGAGACAACAAGCAGACAGCGACACAAAACGGTGACTACGGTTCGGGGCTCCCTAATTTTCTCCCAATTTATGGGATGATTCCCGCGTTCACCAGTCACGTCCTCGGTGCCTGCTCAAGGACCCAGAACCCGAGCTCCAGCAACGAGAAAGAAAAAGACGCAGACTGAAAGAGAAAGAGGGAAGGAGACGGACGATGATGAGAGGCAAGCACTATATACGTTGTACCATGAACCTCTTGACATTTGGAAAAGGCTTGGGGAAAGGTCTGTACTATTAGATATTCAAAAATCAAATATTTCAAAGAGATTTTCTTTCCTTTTTATCGCCTTAGAGGGTTAATACAACGATAGCTGGTGTCCTTTTTTGTTGTATGGGGGTGAAAAGAGAGAAAGAATTTCCGCTTGGCGTGGAACACTGCTTTACGGAGTCATCGAGAAATCAGACAGCGGTCTGTAACAGTAGCGCCCATGTGTGCACGTGTGTGCGGGTACTATACGGGGCAAGTTGGGAGCGGGGTTGATAAAGCACGCTCTGGGAAGAGGGTAAAAGCGGAAGAGTTCCGCAGGGATAAGTTTGGGGTTGCGATAACCCATTCTAACATTCATTATTACTTTTTCTAAATTTCACTTCACTTTTTATTACTGTTGCAAATTATAGTTTTTTCCCCTTAATTTAATTGTCATTTTGGTTTTAAGGCTATTAGTTTTTTTTTCATTTATTAAGGAAAATGCATGAACAAAGATCAGCACTGTTTAACTATTTTTTTCGTGAAAGAGAATTCTACTCCGTCGAGTAATTTAGGAGCAAGCACCTGAACATTTTTGTTTCTTTCATATTTAACTCTGAAACTAACTCAAAAACTACAGTAACGGGTCTGATTTGAATTCTTTTTTCGTTAAAAGTAATATAGTTAAAATTGCCCAAATGCAACATCAAGTTCCAAGTTTTGGAATTATTTTCCCCCAAATTACAAATTTTACATTTATTACAGTTATCAAGTATTTAAAAAAAAACAATCTAGACGACACGGCGAAATATTGCACTGTAAAAAATTATTTCGTGAATTTAAAATGATTCGATGTATTATACATAAAAATTTCAAGGATTTCACTGTAAAAATATTGAGAAAAATGTTTTTTTAAATACGAATTTGTTGTAGAAAAAATTGAAAGTATTTTTACAGTAAAGTCCTTATAACTTTTTGCTAGACTTGTAAATTTACAATTTTTTACAGTGTAGAATTCAAAACTTTACAGTCAAAAAATGAGGAAAAAATTGATGTTTCCAATTAAATCGCTTGAACCGTTTGTCACGTAATTCCCCAATAGTTTAGTAGGACTGTTTAATGTTATATTTAATGCTAATTGTAGCTTCCATTATAGCAGTTCATAAAATAGCGGATAAAATTCATGTCACTTGGAGAATTTAATTTCGATGAATTCACGCACCCGAATGCGCGTTGAGTTTTCACCAATCCCAATTTATACAACTGAAATTCATCCAACTGAGCTAACTTTGTTTCCCACAAGGGTTGCAAGTCTGCTCAGCAAACTCATCGGGGAAAACAGTTACATTTTCTAAATTACGTTGGAAAGAACGACTTGACATAACGGCACACTTGACACGATTTTGTTGGAGTTTTGACACGAGAAGACGTTATTTTAAGAGATGCACGCATCGAAAGTGAGCTCGTATCCTTCTACTGTCATACGTGCTTATTTGGCGCCTCTTCATACTTCGTAATGAGTACGTGCGTAACGACTTTTGAAGACCGTTAGAAAATTATGTACCGACTTTTGATACTAGGAAAGATTTCGATGTCTATGACATATTACATCTTTACAAACACGGCCCATCAGTAATTTCAACCACGAGCTTAACCCAATAATTTTCCAGAGCACTACATACTTTGTACGGTATATTCAGTCCCGCAGATAATGAAGCCCAATACTCGAATATGTCGTAGACATGAACGAGTGTGAATGTGTGCACGAACCTATGTTTGTAAAGCACCCCACCCTCTAAAAAAATTGTTGTACAATCTTAAAATACAATGGATAAAAAATATGAAAATAATTTTAAAAATGTCGGCACATTCTCGAACAGATAACACGGTTGGTGACTTTTATAATCATTCCGGAATTATTTTAAATAAATACATTAACAATTGATTGGCTTTTAAAACGAACTACATCAACAGCCTATAATTGTCGATAATGTGTCACATGTTTTGTTTGTTTTCATGTTCGCAAAGAACATGTTGTTTAATGAATTGACCAAGCAAGGACCTTCTTCCAAACCCAGATTGCCATCTGGCGTTGTCATTACGTAAAATAACAATAACTACAATAATGACAATGATAATAATGACAATAGTAATAATAACAACAATAATAATAACAATATTTATAATAATAGTAATAATAAAAATAGCCCATGTCGACACATTCCTGAAAAGTTTAACATGGGTGGTCACTTCTGTAATATTTTGACATTTCAGAGAAAAAGGACGAAAAAAAGAGGCAGAAGAGGTGGGAGGGAGGCTATTTTCTTAAGAATATTAGGAGTGGTGAAGAAACTCCCGTCGTCGTCCGCTGTTGTAGAGTGTGCACTCCCTCCCAGAGTTGTTAAAAGCGCCAGTTCATCTAGTTAGCTTTCAGTGCTGCCCTCCCAGCTGCCATCCTTGTCTCTCGCTCCCATCTCTCGTCTCTGGGCTTTGAATACTGGCCCTTTTATTATTATTTTTTTTCATTCTTTTCACCGGGCAAAGGTATATGGGTATTAGTGTTAAACAGGTTCCCACCCCCTTTTTTGTCAACTGTCCATCCCTCGCATAACCAGACACCCACTCCGGCCAGACCTCACACCAACACCACAGCCACCAACACATTTTCTGCTGACTCGATGCTGAATAATGATTAGTGTCCACTTTTCCCCCAAGACAACTTTTCTGACATATCTTTCACCACAAACTGCTGATACGGCAAGTTTCGGGGAAAATTCAACAGTTTCAGGCTGCGACGAGATTCGAAAAACTGCGCACTGTCAAGATCTGGGCAAACAGACTACTCTTTACATGGGCTTTTTTTCGAAAAAGAGTACTCCACAATTAGTTTTGGGGAACAAAATTCTAACAACATTGACTGGACACAGCAAGAAATCTCTTAAAACAAAATTTTTTTTTACAAGTATAGAGAAGGTGCTACAGTTAAAGGAAAAGAGATCTCTTGGTTTAAAGAATTTAAACAGCTCACTGGGACAGAAATTGCCTCTTATTAGATTTCTAAAAGAACTGGATGTTTTCATAGAACAGCAGGTGGTTAAATCGTACTACTATGGTTAATTAGCCACTATTTATTGAAAAGCTCCGAGAACAATACCAAGTCCGTGTTTATACAGAGTTTCAAACAATGACGTTGTCAAAAAGTTATACTTTATCGTAAATTTACTAAAAGTCTGTCGAAAACCACAGAATAACTATTAAACAATAGTATTCGCGAAGAAATTAGTGGAATGTGGAAGTTCTCCGAGTCTACTTGAACAACAAATAAAATTTAAATGATATATGGATTCTGTTCCTTCCTTGAGATACTTGAGCCTAAATAGAATAAACCGTTTCAATATTTAAATCTCTTTGCTAATATCAACAATCTTCGATAAATCCAAAAGCGACTACGAAATCTGCTTAAATATTTCACGAACACCATCTATCGGTAGTTTCTACGTCAAAGTGACACATTTAATTCAGTGCTCGTAAAAGAAGCACCAGAAAGCTAAAGAAATCGTATATGGAACGTTTCGTTCTAATAAAGTCCAGCTCATTCTCTAATTAGCTTAACTACCTGACTAGTTTTAATAGCCCTAATAAGAAATAAAAGAAAAACAGTTGAACAGGAAAATTGCAAGTAAAACTCGACAACACTACTCAAAACGCCACGCGTGGCCAAAAACGGCATCTAACTTATCTCCAACGCGCAGAATTGGCGACAATGCTGAGGCACTTTTGCCTCGCACTCATTTAAGACACTCCTGATCTCGATTCTGTTACGGAATGCCGACTGAATCTAATAAATTAAAATACTATGTTAAACTATCACTATAGTTTCTACTTATTATTTATTAAATTATTATTCATTATTTTTTTTTCTTGAATACCAGTGTAGGCCGTAGCCTGTTACTGGGTCGTTTATTGTTTACCGATCGGGTATTACAGCGTTAGGGAATGTAGGACTTGTACATGGGAAATGCTACTGCATCTCCCATTTATTAAATTTATTATTTATTATTATTTTACTTATTTTTCACTTTATTTATTATTCATTGTTTTTAGTTACTTTTATTTATTAGCCTTTTCCACTGGCTACTCTAGAGTACTCTGGAGTACCCTTTTTGACTCCGAGTATCGGTAGCGCATTCCACTCTGCCAACCGGAGGCGGAGTCGCCCTTAGAGTCAAAAAGAGTACTCTTCGCTACCCTGACCTTAAAAACGGAGTAGGACTTCCAGAGTGGGTTTTATTGCGCGCGAAATATGGATCCGAACAGAGAGAGATTATTACTTGCTTTGCTTGAAGAGTCATCTTCCAGTTCCCGCAGTGACAGTGACGAAGAAAATTACCAAGAAATGATGTGCTTTCCACAAAAAAAAACATGCGAAGAGTTAAAAACCCAGAATTCAAATTTTATACAAAATGGGTGCAATTATTCATTGTGAAGTATGTAGTATATCTGTTCAACACAGAGGCTCAGTTTAATAATTTTGTTAACAGTTTAAGTAAGTCCCGATAAAGTCCTGAAAACCCGCCATTTATTTGAGTAAAATATTCTAAAAATTGTAAGTTGCGCGGGAAAAAAGCATACATAAGTATGGCTGCCGTTTACTCTGATAATCATAAGCGCCGTCTAGTGGGAGTAACGAATCCGAGATCTCGCGGCGGATCCGCAGATTCGGGGTACCCTTTGACAGAGTAGAGTGCTACTCTCAACTACTCTCAGAGTAGCCAGTGGAAAAGGCTATATGATTACAGATTTTTATTTACGATTGAAAAGTTTTACTTGTAATATAATTCTTTTCGCAGTCATAATGTTTCTCTGGCAAGTTATTATAGGCGAATTTTATTGTGTACAGAACGGGAAAACGGGGTTCCATTTTTGGATGAACCGTCGTTTTATTGTGTTAAGTTGTTCACGAGAAAATGTACATCCAGTACATTATCTCGTGTACGGCTTAACCAGATGGCTTCCCGCCCATGGTTTTATCGTCTATTTTATTGTGAACGGTAGGTATTACTAAGGAGTTGTACTCCCAGTTCTACTTTTGGTAATTTTGTCGTCAACTGGGAAATCCGTAATGCGAAACTGATGCACGGGCCAGCTCTTCAATAAATTCGCCTTATGTTCTCCAAACCGTGTTGAAGCCCTTCATACTTCCGAAACACTCTCATAGAAGGCACACATGGCGCGTACCGACTTCTGAGTTGCATTTCCAAAAGTTTCCATTAACTTATCCAAACTCCTTAGCTATTCAAGTCCAAGCATTTTTCATATAGTTAAAACGACGTTTCTCAAATGTAAGCGCTCAGACCCGTTTAACCGGCCTTTCACAAAAACTTGACCACTACGAAAGTTCTGCTAATCGAATACTTCCCTTTTACACAGATTACGCACCCGATAGAACATCAATGTTTTCCTATAATACATATCGAGTCGACGTTGTGTGAAAATTCGAAAGTTAGCCGCAAAAACCATCCGAAATAGGATTTTGTGCCCGCAGCGCCACCTCTTGAGCCTTTTCTCACATGCCATTCTCAGGTTGACAACTGAAGTCTACGAAAGCAGTGGACTCACCTCGTCCTTGGTGACCATAGCGAGGCTGGCCATAGCCGCCAGGCGCACTTCTGCTCTGGTAACGATCCCGCCCATAGTCGTTGGGCGGCACAGCGCCATATTCCCTATCTTCTGGACGCACGTGATGCCTATTAAACAGTGAACACATTGTCAATTAACTGAGGCTCCACACATTCTATTTTCGGTAAAGTTACTATCATAGCTATACTAGGAAAACGAAAAATAACAGCCAAAAAAGTAAGAATAAAAGATTAGCCATGCTAGAAGCGAATCACGAAGCCAAACGATGACTTACCCTAACGCTCGGTGGCCAGACGCGCCCACTGACGCTCGCTGCGTGGCCGGCGACATGCCCACTTGCGGCCGCCATTGCCCTTGACGCCTGTCGTCGTACTCATGGGGCTTCAACACGGGAGGAGGCGTTCTAAAGACAAAATGCTTTTAGTAAAAGCTAAGTTTCTCTTTTGAGTCTCAGTTCTTTCATAAACATCTAATTTCTCTAGAAACTAAAAGTCTCCGAAATCACAGAAACGTAAAAATTCGGGGAAGATAGACAACATAAAGTAAAAACATTGATCAAAAGGAAAACGTTAGAAAGACGTCAAAAATGTGAAAAGATTAGTAGTAGAAAGACTGAATGTTACTAGTAACGCAATTATAAAAAAGAAAAAATTGCGCAGTTGGAAAATGTGCAAAATAAGACAAAAAGCAAACTAAAGCTTGCTGAATGCTAGAAATTGTGGACATGAAAAAATCAGTAAAATCAGCTTTTTTCGTCTTCGAAATCTGAAATTATTTTTACAATTCAGGCTAAAAAGATGCGTTTTTTAAGACGTCAGGAATTAAGAAAGAAAGGGTTTAAGAAAAAAATGACACATTGCTAGTAGTTAAAAAATAAAAAAATTGCTTTACTAGGAACATGAGAGAAATCAGTCGAAGAGTAAAATTGATACTGCCAAAATACTAGAAATCTTGAACAGATAAAAAAGAACAGAGAAAAATGAGGAAATATCAGCTTTTCTGAGTTGCTTGACGTACACGGCTCCCTTTAGACGTCGGGCCGGAAACTCGAAAGTCTCCGGGTAAAGGGGATCTCGGTATTTGACACAGGCTACTTGGCAGTCGTACAAGTCTGGCAGTCCCATGACTGGCGACGGAAGCGCCCTATCAATAAAAAAACGAAGAAAAAGGAATAATAAAAACATTCAAAGGTTAAATCTTTCTGTTAATCGAAATTACAGTTTCTGTCTTACCCTCCTTCTGTTACGCATTGTTCAGATAAGAGAACTGTTCCCGCCAGTCCCTGAAATAACGTCGAGTCCACGGGGACTTCCAAACTGCTATCGTTCTCGCCTTCGTACAAACCACGCAAAAACTGGTAACCTGTGTGGTGTTTGCTCACGTACATCCAACTATCGCCACGTGTGTTCCTCTTTCCTGCACACAATCCCCCAAAATATTACAAATAAATCCACATAAAAATTAAAAAGTTGAAAAGAACTCGAAATAACACAAATAGTAAAACTACTGAATACGGCTTTAAAAATCAGCCATTTAGAAGATTGGTAAGAGAATACAGACAGTAATTTGAGGAACATCAGAATAAACAAACACTGATAATGTAAAAACAAAACTTTCGGTAAAAGTATAAAAAATTAGGCAAAACCGAAAAGTTAAACAATTTTTGATATGTTATAAGTAATAAAAATAAAAGTTATTGATATATAAATTAACTTAAAAGGATTGAAGAAAAAACAGGAACTAGTAGTAAAACACAAGCAGAAATTGTAAATATCAGGATCCATAACGGACAATTAACACAACGAAATTTCTGGCAACTATTGTACATACAGATCAGCAGTCCGAGTTACAGTGTAATAATACAATACCATAATGCCACCGTTCGAGAGTAATACAAGAATACATCCTTAAATAAACCAAAGTTGAAAATTAAAGAACACAAAGTTTTAGCCACTAAAAAGGGCCACTAGCATGTCCCGAATTTTTTGCTTATTTAACTAAACTTAATGTCATCGTAAGAATAGCCGATTGGCAAGATTTCTGTTATTAGTACCAATGATAAAAGAAAGCGTTAACATAAATTTAATCCTGTCCCACTTACGTTCTTCTTCGGTTAACTTGTGTGCCACACTCTGCAACGCTTTCTTCAGGCGAACTTCATCGACAAAAGGAAGTAAAGCTACGCCTTGCCACGCGTATTTCTTGCCGTTCAAGTCAATTTTGAAGTCTTCTGGATAAAAGTCGATTATAGGTGATTCCTAATTTTAAAAAATCGAACAAATTAGAGTAATGGAGCATTTGTCTTCTAAATAACGTAAACTTACGGGATCAATCATCAGTGCGCCCCAGGGCTCAGGAATATGACTACGACTGGCTGCTGGGAACACGCCCATGAGCTGTTCCATGGGATTAAACTGCCATTCATTGAAAAAAGGCAGAAATTAAACAAAAATAGTATTTCACATACGAGTTGTTTCCAAATTACGCCATCTAGTGGCAAAGAGTGTCGAATAAACTATTAGACCACCAATCTCTGGTAAATTGCTACATTATTTCGCTTTTTTACTTGGTAAAAGCGAAAAAAATTAGCAAATGTCTTGAGCAATGTTCTGGATCTTTCGAAAAAGATCCGACCAGATAAAATCATTTGATCGGGTCGGCGTAGTATCGTAAAATGGCTGAAATCGGAGCGATTTTTTACTGACAAAACTCAGGCTCAGGCAAAACTTATCGTTGGGCGTCTATCACAGCAATCAGTGCATTATTGGCGCGATTCCTGATCATATAGAGGGGGGGGGCGCCAATAATGCACTGACTGCTGTGATAAGACGCCCAACGATCGTGTAGTACAAATAATGTCTAGGTGCGGAAGGTAATTTTATATCCTTTCTTTTAGGGTTTCACTGTTTTTGTCTCGTATGCATTATACCTTTTTAATTTTTTTGTTTATTTATATCCTGTCTTTTTCTCTGAATAATTAATATTTTTAGCGTTATATGATGTTTTATTGCAAAGAAGCGAGCTAGTTAAGGCCCCGGTACCCTTACAAAAATTTCGCGGTTACAACCTGGGGTATTCTGCTGGATACACGGAGGTTATTGGACAGTTAACTGGGGTGATTTGGGATTCCTGTTAACTGGCGGTTCATTGCTGGTTTGAATCTTCTTTTTACCGGCAATTCATCTGTGATCAACCTGCTACAATAAAACCGTTGGTTAACTGACGGTTAATCCCTAGTTAAGAACCTGCTGTTTACCGCCGATACAGTTCTAGTTAACCGAGATTATTGCAACATCGGGTTAACTGGCGGTTCATTGCTGGTTTGAATCTTCTTTTTACCGGCTATTCATCTGTGGTCAACCTGCTACAATAAAACCGTTGGTTAACTGACGGTTAATCCCTAGTTAAGAACCTGCTGTTTACCGCCGATACACTTCTAGTTAACCGAGATTATTGCAACATCGGGTTAACTGGCGGTTAATCCCTTGTTGAAACCT
>JAHZNP010001063.1:0-27605 GCA_020615345.1 Triops cancriformis
CCAGATCCGGCTCGGAGGACCAAAATATGGGAAAATGTTCAAATTGATAAGGCACAGGTTTTTCGGATACTGGCTAAAACAAACTTTATTGGCTAAAATTGCAGAAATGAAAAAAATACACCGACTGTTTCACTAAAATAAGCACAGAAAGAATTGTTTACTATGACCTTGGCATAGTTCCGTTACCGTTGGTGTTACGTGCACTACTGCACGACTCTCAACCCCTTTTTTAAACCAAAAAGAAAGTTCATCTAGAGAATGACGTAAGATTATTGAAAGGGTGAGAGGTGTCTAAACAAGGCGAAAGGTCAAAATATCAGTTCCGAGAAAACTATAGGAAGCGTGCAGGCATTCGCACCGTTCTCCCCTTACGGGTTACAAAACGTTTCCGAACAACATCTCTAGCAGGGAAATCTTAGCCGCTGGTCGAACATATTCGCCATTTTTGTTCTTGATAAGGGCTGTCCGAACAACACCATCGGGTCCTGGGTAGACCTGTATCACACGGGCAAGCGGCCATAGTCCCCTCGGCGTATTCTCGTCGATCAACAGCACCAGGTCGTCTGGTTGGAGGTTGCGATTTGGCCTAAGCCATTTTCGGCGTTCGATGATCGATGGAACATATTCTCGTAGCCATCTACGCCAGAATCGCTCGGTAATTGTCTGAGCCGCTCGCCAGCGCTTACGTGCGCTAATATCTTCGTCGGTCACCACAGCGACCGGCAGGTTTGGGTTAGCTCGGCCGAGAAGAAAGTGGTTCGGAGTTAGCGTCTCAGGATCATTGGGGCTCACGCTTATGTGAGTCAACGGTCTCCCATTTAGCAGGGATTCAACTTCGGTGATCACAGTAACGAGAATTTCGTCTGTGACCGTTTGATGGCGCAGCGTATAGCGCAAGGCTACTTTGCAAGACCTTACCAGGCGCTCCCAGACTCCACCAAAGTGCGGGGACGCAGGGGGTGAGAAGTGCCAATTGATCTCTCGCTGCGCCAGTTCGTCGCTGATCTGTCTTTGGTTCCAGCCTTTCAGGCTCTGTCGAAGTTCCTTTTCGCCGGCACTTAAATTAGTCCCGTTATCACTGAATACGTGTGCCGGGGTTCCGCGACGGCTTGCGAAGCGTCGGAAAGCCAGAATGAAAGAGTCGGTGTCCAAAGTATGCGCAACTTCTAAGTGGACTGCGCGGGTAACGAGGCATGTAAATAGGCAGGCATAGCGTTTGTGGATTCGCCGATGTATTACGACCGCAAATGGCCCGAAATAATCTACCCCTACGTTAGTAAAGGGGGGACTGAAAGCATCAAGACGCTGTCGAGGTAAGTTGGCCATCAGCGGGAAGTTCGGTTGGGCTCTGTAGCGGCTGCAAGTAAAGCAGCCACGTACGATCTTATTTATCGATGATCGACCGCTGGTCGCCCAATACTGCAGGCGTAACTCAGCGAGAGTACGCTCGGTAGATCCATGAGCAAGTCTTTCATGGGTATGGCGGATGATCGCGGTAGTTAACGGACTATCGGGACTCAGTAGGATCGGGTGCTTTGCGTCCAATGGAATATCCGCGTGTCGGATTCTGCCGCCCACTCGCATGAGACCACCTTCGTCGAGGAAAGGGGTTAGCTTTACGAGCTTCGAGCTTCGTGGTAAAGGACGACCGGCCTCCAAAGCGGCATAATCGAGCGTAAAGCACCGTCGCTGTTCAATCTGAACAAATCTAAGCAG
The DNA here is from genome assembly GCA_020615345.1 of Triops cancriformis. Lineage (NCBI taxonomy): Eukaryota > Metazoa > Arthropoda > Branchiopoda > Notostraca > Triopsidae > Triops > Triops cancriformis. The sequence continues at coordinate 1,717 of JAHZNP010001063.1, forward strand.
TGCGTTTCGGCATTCGGTAACTGTGACGGGCCCTTTTTGCACTTCAAATCTCGAAGGTCGCGTGATCCTGTTGAATCGAAACGTCCAGGCGAGAATTCTTTTAAGTCGGTGGAAGTTGGACGTACTCGACAAGACGTCGAGCGGCCTATTGTCTTCCAACGTGACATTGGCTACCAGAGGTGGTAAGATTTCGAGATCTGGGTCAGTGAGTCCGTCGTCGATTCGTTCCACGGGCCACTCGCTGTTGGGTTGCCGAAGGAAGGCCGGCCCGTCGAACCACCGGTTGGGGAGGATCAAGGATGTCGCGTCTAGGCCTCTGGAGCTATCGTCCGCTGGGTTCAACCTCCCAGGAACATGCTTCCACTGGCTGACTTCGGTAAGTTCGAGGATTTCTCCAATCCTGTTCGCTACAAAGGTCGTAAATCGACAAGTCTTTGACCTTACCCATTTCAAGACGGTTGACGAGTCGGTCCAAAAGACCGTCTCATCAATTTGCAGTCGGAGTTCGTTAGTGATCGTGTGAGCCATCCTTGCAACCAATAACGCTCCTTGGAGCTCTAGGCGTGGAATGGTCAGTTGCCGCAGGGGGGCTACGCGGAACTTCGCCGTGAGAAAGTTGACTACGACTTCTGACTGATTACAGACGCGTAAGTAGGCGACAACCCCAAAGGCGAGTTCTGAGGCGTCGGAAAAAACGTGTAGTTGGGTAGAGGAAGGCTCAGGGAAGGGTTGTAAGCACCTAGGAATATGCACGGCTTCCAGTTTCTCGAGTTCCTTTAGCCAAGAGCTCCATCTCTCGGCAAGGTTAGTTGGGATCTCTTCGTCCCATGGCAACTCCAACCTCCATAACTCTTGTAAGAGTGATTTGGCGGTTAGAGTGACAGGGACAAGGAATCCAATCGGATCGAAAACGCTGGCAATAATTCGAAGCATCTCCCTCTTAGTCGACTTGGCAGGCCTTTGTTTAACTCGGAAGGTGAACTCGTCATGTTCGGCGTCCCACCACACGCCAAGGGTTCTGTCGATGGGAAGTTTCTCGAAATCTAGGTCCATTCCTGGATTAACTCGATCTTCTGGTGGGAGGGTAGCCAACACCTGTCGGGAAGAGGACTTCCATTTTGTTAGGGGAAACCCACCTCACAGGAGGACCTTCTTCAAATCGCGGCAGGTATGGATGGCTTCTTGCTCCGTCGGCATGGAATCCAGGTAATCGTCCATGTAAAAATTCTGCTCGACACGAGTCAGAATGTTCGGGAACTTGTCTACTTGATCGTGGGCAGTCTTTCGCAACACATAATTGCAAACGGTTGGCGAAGATTTAGCTCCGAAAATTTGCACTGTCATTTCGTATGTTTGTGGTGGGAAGTTGGCCCTTACCGGTCTCCAGAAAAATCGAAGAGCTGGACGATCCTGTGCAATAACCTTCACTTGGTGGAACATTGATTGAATATCCGCGGAGACGGCCACCGGATTTTCTCTGAATCGCGAGAGAACGCCGAGCAAGTTATTCAGCAAATCGGGACCCGTCAGCAACACATCGTTCAGAGATATACCTCCCACTTCCGCTGCGGCGTCAAAAACCACCCTGACTTTCCCCGGTTTGTTGGGGTTAGTCACCGCGTGGTGTGGAAGATACCACACGCGGGTGGAAGTCGTTCCCAGTTCCGATGGGCCGAGTAGGCGGGCGTGGCCGTTCGTCACGTAATCTTCGATGGCCTTCACATAAGACTTCGCCAGCTCCGGGTTCAGATTAAGTTTTCGCTCGAGCGCGAAGAATCGCCGTAGAGCCATGTTTCGGTTGTCAGGGAGGCTCACGGTCGGCGATGACCACAGCAACCCTGCCTCGTATCTGCCACCGATGTGATGAACAGTGGCTTCCAGCGTTTTCAGTGCTAATGAGTCAGCGTCGGAGACGATCTTGCGTGCAAGAGGCAGGACTCCGAGGGATTCCGTTGTCCAAAAGGCTTTCACGCTATCATGCAGGGTTTCAAGCGACACCTTCATGACACAGTGGCTTTTGGGACTCGCGGACTTTGCCTGGGGTACAGGTCCTTTTACGCTCCAACCAAATGGGGTGAGCACTGCACGAGGCCCCCTGACTCCAGGAGGCGGTCTACGGATGTCTTGATAATCGTGGGCTTTGGGGACGTCATCGCCTATCAAAACCGTCACTTCGCCAGGTTCTACTTCGTCCAAAGGAATGCCATTCAGATGCGGCCAAGTCTGACGTAAGTATGGGATGTTTCGAGTGCGGCACGAGGCTACTAACGTTGGTACAGCAGTAGCTTCTTCAGCTTCGAAAACGTTCGTGCCGTCGGCGGATGCGATCTAAAAGTTCACAGTTCGCGTCAGCGTTTTGGGTTCGCGTCCCTTGTAGGTCACGAGCTCGGTTTCTTCAACAGGGCCCGCGAGATGGAGACTTTGTGCTACGTCTTCGCGAATAAGGGTTACTTTGCTCCCTGGATCGAGTAAAGCGAACGTATTTACTGCGATACCGTTACTCCGGAGCTGAACAGGCACTACGCAAAGTAGGGTTACCTTGTGGCGTTTCGGTGCTCCGTTCACTCTTTCGGAATTGTCGCGATTTAACTTATTTACTGCTGGAGGAGCAGGGTCGGGAGTCGATTGAGCCTTCGGTTCGGACAGTATTTCTTCCTTACCAAAAATCCTTGGCGCGCCATGGAGCAAAGGATTATGTTTGACTTTACAGCCCGCAACACTGCACATCGCCTTTGAAGTGCAGTCCTTAGCTCGGTGACTTTGTTCCAGGCAGCGGAAACAAAGTCCCTTGTCCCTCGCTTCGTTGGCTCGGTCTTGGACACTTAAGGCAGCAAAAGACCTACAGTTCGTAACGCCATGTTTAGGCTTCTTACAATGCGGACAATCCGTTTGGGTTTCTTTTTCGGTTGCGAGGACATTGTAGACCTTTGGAGTTGTATCCCGCTTACTCGACCTGGGCGCTGCCTTCTTCTGTTTCGTAGCATAGTTTTTCCTATCATCTCGCTCGGGGTTCGCTAGATCAACCAATGGGCGAACGAATCTCTCGGCAACGACCTTCTTCTCCAGCCAGGAATCAAAATTTAACAGGCTGGGTGACCGTGGCTGTAGGTGCTCCATTTCTTCGCCCCATTTGCTTTTTAATGTCGTTGGAAGCTTTGGAACCAACTGCTCTATTAGAGAACTTGACATTAGCTCGCTTTCATGTCCGCAGGAGCTTAGAGTTTCCACGGCATTGTGGAGCTCCTCGGAAAATGCTTCCAAATCATGGAAGCTGCTGTCTTTCAGGTTCGAGAAGCTTAGAACGCCCTGTACGCACGCTCGGGCGACCATGTGTGGGTGGCCATATTTGCGATGGAGGTTCTCCAAGGCCTTTCGGTACAGCGTCGGGTTATTGAGGGCGCCCGCGATCCCCTTTCGCACGTTCGGCGCCAACAGTTCTCGTAATATCGCCAAACGCTGGTCGTCGCTTTCGACCACGTTGTGTACTAGCGATCTGAACGAGGCGATAAACATCGGCCAGTCCTTTGGACTACCCGAAAAAGGCTTAATTCTTACCTTGTGCAGTTGAGCCAAGTTTCGCCCACCAGATGACACGGTGTGAGGGGGGTCAGGGGAGTAGATCCACGCTTCATTTGCAGTCGCTAACGGTGGGTTGGTACGGAAGCTAGTCGACGGTGAAGATCCACTAGGGGGTGAGAGCGGTGTCGCTAGTTGATGACGATGTGAAGCTATTGGCCTTGAACTCTCGGCGAGAACGACAGTCGTTTGAGTTAATCCAGCACTTGGTGGGTGGATTGGATCGGTCGGAGATTCCAGTATGCTTTCTTCGATTCGCTGCTTCTCGAGCAAGTCTCGAAGCTCTCGCTGTTTCCTTATGTTTAAGAGCTCCTGGCGTTCATTTTCGAGCTCCCGTAAGCGTTTCTGTTCCTCGGTCTTTTCCCTTGCGTTCCGTTGCAGCTGCTGAAGCTGTAGTTCGGTTAGCTGCCGCTCTTGTCGCACAGCTTGCAGTCGCGAGGCATTGGACGTTTGGGAGCCAGCTTTCGAAGCTCGGTAGCCTTTGGAAGACGCTATGGACGTAACGGTTGATGAAGCGGAGCTGCCGACCCGTGCCAAAAGATATTCATCGATGGCTTTATAGCAGGAATTTACAGAGCTTTCGACTTCGGCAATCCATTGTGAATGGTCGCTGGAAGTTTTGCCAGCCTTAGCTTCTGCTTCGATGAGTCGCCGGTTGAGTTCGGTAGAGTCCTGAAGACGCTCAACGAGTTGTGATCGTTGGTCTTTTACCAACGATCGGGATGATCTTGAGACGATGGACTTCATGATTTTGTTGATCAGCTTGGTGGTTTGCGTTTTTGCTTGCGTTCGGAGGATTTTAATCATTTTCGGATTTTGAACCGTTTCGTCGTCGGCGGCGGGATCTTCGTCTGGTTGATTCGGCTGTTCCCAAGAAGGTCCAGGTCGGGGAAGATCACTTTCGACATTCTCAGTCGCAAGCACGCTTTCGGTGGGAAGAACTGTATCTTCAACTGGTCCTCTTTCGGTGGGAAGAGCTCTTGCAGTCTGTTTCGAAGCCTTATCTGCAATAGTTAACGAGATCCCGGGTTTCGGCACCAAAAATGTTATATGAATAAGCCTTCTTAAGTGGTTGAACGGCACTCAGCTCACACATATAGGGAATTAATCGTTTATTTTCCAGTCTAATCTATAACTCACTACGAAACAGCCAAATATGTAAAATTGTCACAGCAAAAACGTAATAAACACAAAATCACAAACAACACAAGCAAATCAGTCCTCCGTCCGTACAACGTCTCTATCCTTTTTCAACTAACTAACCAAACAAACATTAAAACAACGTCATTTTGTCGTCAAGCAAGGTCAAGCCTCACGCCCCGAGCGCACAAGCACGTCAAGGCCGCGTGGTGTCTTGGGTCAGTCGCAAAGTCCCTTCCGGATCTGCAATAATCCGGAACAGTTCCTCTACTTCGTAAGCAACAGCAACCCATTCGGATATCCTTATCCGAGTTTAACTATGATACTATTTCCTTCTCGTAAGACAATTCCACTTTTAGATATATTTTTGGCGAACATCGCTTACTTTCTCTCCATTAGCTTATAAAGATGATTTTTCAAATTACGTATCTCTACTACGTCAGACCATAACAGGGATTAGAAATACCACATGAAAGCGTCAGGAGCAGTTACCACACGAAAGTATTATGGAAACTGAAAGTAGAAAAACGTGGAGAGTTTCTCAATCTTAGAAAGCAGTATACAGTGGAGAATATAACCCGGTTAACAATGTGTATTAAAGATAACTAATTGAGCTATGATCCGACAACTACAACTCTCCGTTATAGTTTTCATCCATTTGAGTGTTTAGTAGCCTGCAAAACATTATTAATAAATGTCGAAAAGGGTAAAATAACATTAATCTTACCTTTTTAGCGACTTCGTACAGGTACTCCGCGGAAGCTTTACCTGTTTGTTCCACTAAACTGTAAAATAATCCCTTTGTATTCCTCAGAAGTTCCAAAGGCTGGTCATACTCCTTGAAACAAAAATAACTTTTCTACCCAAAAATTCTGTTACACTTTTAATATACTTGCAAAACACCAGCGTCCAGAACCATTATTTTGTCAAGAGTCCATAGTAGTATTTAACCTGTGAGCGATAGTTAGAACAGTGCAGTCAGCACATTTTTCTCGAATAGTTTCTTGAATAAAAGCATCGGTTTTGAAGGAGAATCTCTTGTCATTAAGGAAGAAATACGAATCCAGAGATTTACATGTGATTAACACTAGCTGTAGCTTCGTCCAACACAAGAACTCCGGAACGTTTAAGCAAAGCTCTGGCTAGGCATATCAACTGCCGTTGTCCGACTGAAAAGTTGGAACCACTTTCCGAGACTGGCATATCCAGACCTTCGAGAGTACTGGCCACCACTTCTTTCAGTTTAACCTAAGCAGGTAACGTAGTTCAGTAACACACAAAAAGGAAACTGTTATGCTTGTTGTCACCAAAAGGATCCAGATTTCTGCGCAAAGTACCGAAAAAGAGCACAGGATCCTGAGGGATGATCGAAATACTGGACCGTAGTCTACCGAGAGGTACTAGTCTGGTGTCAACGCCGTCGATGAAAATTGCGCCTTCCGGATCTGCCACGCAGAATAACGCAGCAATAATGGAAGATTTACCGGCACCAGTCGTTCTTTGTCATCTTCCTTTCCTTTGTTAATTTGTGATACCATTGACTGAGATAAATGAAACCGCTTCGCAATTCAGTCATGCGTTTGATTGTTTTGAAGTAAAGCCACAATTTCGACTCACCGGGCGATTTTTAAAAGTTTGCTCTTTTGTTCCATCTTTCCCTCACAATTTTCAGCTCTGTGCTGAACTTGGTCATCGAGAAGTGCGAAAGGTAAGAGGTTGTGAAAGCTAATTACATCAAAATTATAAAAGCATGTTTTAATTCTTTCGTGGAAATTGTCGGCTCCAATTCAAAAATTAGTGTCTGCCCAGGGTTTGAGAATGTAGTCGGCAACGGCGAATTTTCGTTATAAGCAAGTCGGTTTAAGCGAACTTCATTTCCATTGGATTAAATGGGACAAAAATGGGACTGTAATTTCTTTATCGGTATACGCGGATTATCGTTAGCCTATATCAGGAAACGTTACAAGTGAACTACACTGTATAGGCTGGAGTAGGCCAAGGATCTTAGCAACAAGGCTACCTCATCAGCTCGCGCCTTCGTGTGGAAGCAGCTAAAGCCATCTGGTGGTGACGTCAGTCGGAGCCGACTTAATGCGCTACTTTTAAAAAGATCTAAACACAACACTTTCTAGTAAATTCCCCGCACTGCCAAAGGATGTGATAAAATCATTCGTCCGTATAAGGACGTTCATTAGGATCAAATGGTGCAATTTTACAATGATTGAAGGACAAAAAGGCTTAGGTAGCCAGTTATCCCAAACCTCTACAAGCGAAGGTAGAAAAAGTGCAAGAAAATGAAGAAAATTACAAGCTAGGAGATCCATAAAACCCCTTGCGATAAAGAAATAAAATCTCTCAGTGCAATAATAAATAATGGCATGCATGTTTTACATTTTAGGCAAACAACTCCTGGGACTAAAGACCAAAACACCACTGTAAGTTTGTTTTCCTTTCCAGCGCCATGCCGTCGGCGGAGGCCGCTGATTGGCACTGCTCCGAGTGACGTTACACGCTCGGCGAGTTCAAATTCAAAGTTCCCCCATGAGATAACTTAGAAGCGCAAGTTGGCAGCTAGCGCGATCTGTCGGTTACGTTTTAAGGAAACCTTGACGTAGTGCGCTGTGTACAAATGTTTCGGATCATTCATAGCACGGAAAAACTAAAATGCTCGAATTGTATAAAGACCTCATTGGCTTTACAACCACTGTCAGTACAATCATACAATTCCTCACCGGAACGTAAATGCGTAAAACCTTAAATTAAGCTAAATCTTGATAACAAACTCCAATTTTTCAGGGTCATTTGTCGGCTGATTCTGAGGAACCGAAGTGTGGGCCAAATATCCGGAGTTCCATTCCTTGCCGGTGTATTAGGGTTCGATCCGTGAACTAATTTGACCTTTTTGTAACTCTTTAACGATTGTCTTTCCATTTGTAGTTGTAGTTTATGGCTGCTGTATGGCTTGCTCCTTCGCGACTTATCTCTGGAAGTAGTCAACGGCGTAGGATTACTATTACAGCTAATTTATTGCACAGTTTATTACATCTATTCCTTCCCTAAAGTATGTAACAATCTACGTTTCTCTTTTGCTACTCTACAGTCATTTCCAATGTGAAAATTTTTGCTTTTGTTTTGTCATATAGGGATTATTCCAACGTCAAATGGCTATGGTCACGGTTTCCATTGTTCTGACCTGCACTTATGTCATTTGGGAACCTCGGAGGGAAACTGCATTGTATAGATTGGGTCTCCTGTGTTGCATAGCCAACATCGTTTTCTGTGCCGCACCTTTAGCATCATTAGGAGACGTTTTACGCTCCAGGAGCACCGAAAACTTGCCCTTTCATCTTATTTTAGCTAACGCTGTTGTTAATGGAATGTGGTGGCTATATGGTCTTTCCATACATGACCGTTTCGTCCAGGTAATTATCTTTGAAGTTAAGACGTAAACGTCAGCGACTTGAAAGTAAACTTTTGAATACCGTTACTTCAAACGTAAATTTTATAACTGAAGAAATTTAGTTGATACATTTTACGAAGTGCAGCTGTGCAATCTTAAACGGTATTGTGTCTCCTAGATTCCAAGTTTGATTGGAAGCATGATAGCGACGTGCCAGCTAGCGTTTTTCTTCGTATACCCATCTTCTTCCAAGTTACTAGTAAAAATAATCCAAGTAACTTTTACTTTTAAATTTAACTTTTGTTTCGTTTTGTATTTCAGCTGCCAGTGTGAAGACACAAGAACTAATTTGTTCCAATTCATGGTGCCCAGTGTTTTGATTTTACCTACAAATTGTTTTAAAGTGTGTGATATTACGCGTTTTTCAGTACCTAGTACTGTATTGTAAGACAAAAACACTGTTGATCGACACAAAAAGTTCTTGTAATGAAAATGACAACTTAAAAAATTCTCCGTTATTCCCATCGACTTTTCTTTCGTGGCCGATCGGATCCCGTTTCCGCCGTAGGCGGCGCTGGTGGAGCGGACGTACTGCCAGTATTATTGGAAGTAACAGCATTGGCTGTGCTGGATGCTGAACAAAACTTTAAAAGGAAAAATAAATAACTCACATGAGAAACCCGACAAACCGCGAAAACTGAACTATTCTATAATTAATCCTGATTTAACCGCAATATGAAGAGAGCCGGATTAAGAATTCACTTACCATATTTTTGTACTGGGACAAGTACGCCGATTTCAGGGTGGCTAGTCGGGTTTGACCTGAAGAGCCAACAGATGAGCCTAAACTCTTGCCTTGCCCTGAATTTGCGCCCTAATTATTATTTTTTTAAAATAATTTTAAACTTCTAGCAGAATTATTAGAAAATTACGTAAGAGGAAGACGAAGATTGTGCTGACTGTGGATTGGCGTTTCCCGTGTAACCTAATCCTTTTCCTCCGACATTAGGTGCTCTTCCTTTACCACCAGAAAATCTCGACTTCCGGAACCAAGCGCTCTTCAAACGAAGTCATGTTAAAAAAATAAAATAAAAAAATAGAATAAAGTCAATACCTGCATGGCCAAGTCCATTAGTTCTTTAGGAACTTCTTGGTTTGCTCCTTCTAAATTCCGGACTAAATGCCCTGCGAATTCTTTATCACCGGACATAACGAGGGTATAAGCTGTTCCTTTTTGACCGGCTCGACCTTTACGCAAATAAAAATAATATCGTTCATCCGTTTCTTTCTACTCCAAGTTAATTTCCGTACCCGTTCGACCAATGCGGTGCGTGTGCGTGTCAATGTCCCTTGCGACGTCGTAATTGACGACGGTGCGAATGTGGGGGATATCCAAACCGCGCGCTGTTTAAAGCACAGTTATTTTCTTCAAGACAGACTCTTCGTGTTTTCATGTAAAAAACGGACCTGCGACGTCAGTTGCGACAAGAATATCAGATTCCCTTTTCTTAAACGCTGTAATGACTTTGTTTCGTTCGGCTTGATCCATATCACCATGGAGTAATAATGCAGGATACTCCCGCGCCTTGAGATTTGCACAAAGTTCTTCAGCATTTGCCTTTTACAAACGAACAAAAATATTTTAAAAAGACATTCTTTATACTCAAGGGTTGCCTTACTTTCTTGGTTACGAAGATTAAAACTGAACCGGTGGCACAAAGTTCAACTAACCGGCTGTACAACCACACAAATTTGGCTTGTGGAGTAGGAAACATCATTACAAGTTGTGTGACGTCAGCATTCGCTTCTCCTACATCTCCCTAAAATAACAATTCACTTATAAGAAAAACATCAGTAATTAGCAAAATCTAAATAAAATTCAATACTCGTTATAAAAAAAGAAATAAATTACAAGTAAAGCTCAAATCTAATAAACCAAAGAATTTTTGTGAAAATCAAAACGTACTTGAACTATGCGAATAGGATCTGACAAGACATCCCGGGCTAATCTTTCCACCTTTTTCTTGAAAGTCGCGCTAAAGAGCAAAGTTTGTCGGTCTGGCCTGATGTGATCGCATATCGAGCGCACTTGCGGCTCTACACACGCAAATTACATAAAGCTCACGAAAAAAAAAACGAAGTATTACCGAAGCCCATATCAAACATGCGATCTGCTTCATCCAAGACTAAGATTGTCGTTCGCTGCAAATTCGTGGCTTTGGCTTTCAATACGTCGATCATTCGCCCAGGCGTGGCTACGATAATTTCCGCGCCTTCTTCCAACGCTTTGCACTGCTCCCATTTTGACCCACCACCGTAGCAACACACCACCCGCAAGTTGTACACTTTACCAAACTTCTTAGCCTCGTTGTAAATCTGCTGCGCCAATTCTCTGGTCGGCGCCAAGATCAGACCTATCGGCCCTTCGCCCGGCTTCAAACTCGGTTGGTCCATAATGTGTGTAATCATGGGCCACAGAAACGCAGCCGTTTTGCCACTACCGGTTTTCGCCAATCCCAATACGTCACGCCCCGACAATGCTGCCGGTACCGCTTGCGCCTGAAGACAATAATTTATAAATAAGTAAAATTAAATTCAAAATACATAAATAAATTTGACTGTTTAAAAACTGACGTTACCTGAATGGGCGTGGGTTGTGTATATTCTAACTTGCGAATTGATCTCATTAACCCTTCATCGAACCCAAAATGTGCGAAACTAGTGACTGGTTTGGGCGGGGCAACGCCTGTCACTTTAATTCCGGATGTTTTGCGCAATTCGTCCACTTTCGCCTCGTCTAACGTAGCAATGTCACTGTGCTCCACGTAAAAGTTTTTGGTGAATTCCGCGTAAGTTATAGTAGAATGGTCTATGGGCGGTAAGGGATCGATATGCTTGGATTTGGGCGGAGCAATAGGATTCCCATCTTCATCGTACTCTAATTCGAGGTCTGAATCATCCTGGGCTGCTCCTTGTGGATTTTCGGCGATAAATCTGTAGAAATAGCAAGATTTCTCAGACTCTTTACATTACTTTGCCTAATAAATATGAAACAAGTGCCTACTTACGCAATGTAAAAATAATATTTTCTCCACTTTTATTTTTCTATATTTTATCGTAAATTAGTTTACGTTTTGGGACAAGTGAAATTTTACAAGATTGCAGATCAAAGCAAAGCAGATTCCCTTTGTTCTCATAGCGGATTCGCATTTTTATTTTTTTATTTTTACCGATAGTACGATTCTTCATCATCTTCGTCTTCGATATCATCGCGTACGCCCTTCAGATCTTTTTGGCCTTTTTGGTTTCTGGCATTCTTTTTTTTGGTCGCGCTCCCTTTGGCTTCTTTTTCAATATCGGCCATGAAAGCGTCCAAAGGATCGTCTGAATCCGAGTCAAATTCTGCACCGGGACTGCCGGGAGCAGGTTGATAGGCTAACGATGGTTGATTTGCGGAAGAATCCTCATCGTCGTCGTTAAAATAGTCGTCTTCTGTCTTTGCGCGCTGTTTATTCTGCGCACTCCAGGAAGTTGCTATTGCGGCTTGACTAATTGCGGTTAAAGTTGAATAACCATGCTTGCTAACACCTTTCTCGGGCGGCGGAGGGATATTAACCCCTCGTATATCCTTTTTCACCCCTTGGAGATTGAAACTTATTCCCCTCCCGCGTCCTCCACCTCGAAAACCCCCGTAAGAACTCATGGTGTGATCACTTAATGTTTTTTCCTGGACACGTTTATAATTCTTCACTCAATCAAATTCCGCAACTAACTCCCTTTTTCTGATTTAAGGCAGCAAAGTTTGTGGCTGAAACAATTTGTAATAATTTTTACTGTCGATATTTACAGCATCAGTATGATTTCTCCGATCAATGTTTACTTCACGTGTGTACTCCGACGATGAACTGTAAATGCTTACAGCCTTTTCCACTGGCTACTCTGAGAGTAGTTGAGAGTAGCACTCTACTCTGCCAAAGGGTACTCCGAATCTGCGGATCCGCCGCGAGATCTGGGATTCGTTATTCCCAGTGGAGGGCGCTTATGATTACCAGAGTCAACGGCAGCCATACTTATGTATGCGTTTTTCCCGCGCAACTTACAGTTTTTAGAATAAGTCACTTCTGTCACTTATGGAAATGGAAGATGACTTTTCAGGAAAGCAAGGAATAATCTCTCTGTTTGGATCCATATTTCGCGCGCAACAAAACCCACTCTGGAAGTCCTACTCCGTCTTTGAAGTCAAGGTAGCGAAGAGTACTCTTTTTTTACTCTAAACGGAGTGAGAGTGCCAGTGGAGGGCGCCAACAGGAGTGACTCCGCCTCCGGTTGACCCAGTGGAATGCGTCACCGCTACTCGGAGTCAAAAAGGGTACTCCAGAGTACCCTAGAGTAGCCAGTGGAAAGCGCTATTAAACGTACGCGAACCGCGGTTTCCAAGCGTCATTCTTTGTGGGTTACAGTCCACCTTTACTACACGTCTACGTCAAACGGGGTCAAGTCTAACAAACGCCAGGCCCACAGTCTACTATTGGGCGTTTCAAGCCATGCTCCTCCGCAATGCGGGGCTTCGTCGGAGCTGGGATGGGCTTGTTCATAGCCCTCCCTCGCTGTTAAAAGCTTGGGGAAGCCTGACTTTTGTCAATAAAAACAGAGTAGAGTATTGTTGTAAATCGTATTAAGTTGGAATTGAATCAGTGGAGCGCGAAAAAATTATACAAAATGCAGAAGTATGAAAAGTTAGAGAAAATTGGAGAAGGTAGGACTGTTATATTCGTATAAAGTAGCAGTATTGAACAGCCTCATTTGTTTTAGGAACCTATGGAACAGTTTTTAAAGCCAAGAACCGTGAGAGTCATGAGATTGTTGCACTAAAGCGTGTTCGTTTGGATGACGACGATGAAGTACGACGCATTAATATACCAGTTACGTTATTTTTTAAAAAAAATTGTAACAGGGGGTCCCGTCTTCTGCGCTCAGGGAAATTTGTCTCCTGAAGGAACTGAAACATAAAAATATCGTTCGCCTTTACGATGTGCTTCACAGTGACAAAAAACTTACTCTAGTCTTCGAGCACTGCGACCAAGATTTGAAAAAGTACTTCGATAGCCTTAATGGCGAAATCGACCCCGATCGAGTCCGTTCTTTCATGTAAAATGGATTTAAAGTTAACTTTCCCTTCAACTATACAGAAATTCCTCGTAGGTTTCAGCTTTTAAGAGGCTTAGCCTTTTGTCACAGTCGAAATGTTCTGCATCGCGATCTTAAGCCTCAAAACCTTCTCATCAATAAAGTAAAATAAAAGTTGTAACAAACTTCCTTTAATAATGTCGAATAGAACGGAGAACTGAAGCTAGCAGATTTTGGTTTAGCCAGAGCATTTGGTATTCCAGTACGGTGCTATTCTGCTGAAGTTGTCACTTTATGGTACCGCCCACCGGATGTCCTCTTTGGTGCCAAGTTGTACACAACTTCTATTGACATGTGGTCTGCTGGGTGCATTTTCGCGGGTTAAAAAGACTTATTTCATCCTACTGTAGCAGTTTCAAATGCTCTTGATATTGGACCTGTACTTAAAATTTCGCCTCGAAATTGTTGCTTTAGAATTAGCGAATGCCGGGAGACCGCTGTTCCCTGGCAGCGACGTTGAAGATCAGTTGAAGCGAATTTTCAAACTACTAGGCACGCCTACTGAAGAAACCTGGCGTGACGTGACCCTTTTGCCCGATTACAAGCCTTTCCCTCTTTATCCACCCAATTTAAATTGGAGTCAAATTGTACCGAAATTGTCTCCGAAAGGAAGAGAATTACTACAGGTAAGACGCTTTCTGTCTTCGTCCTTGAGTTGCGTAATTCCACTTACAATCACGAGTTCTTTAGTTAACCAAAAAGTATTAATTTTGTCGTATCTTCTAAAGAAATTGTTGGTTTGCAATCCTGCACTACGGATGTCCGCAGAAGATGCTATGGCGCATCCGTACTTCGCTGACATCAATACTGTAGTTAAGAATTAGGGTAATAATGCCTTTATCATTTCTTGAAAAGAAATTCCTTAAGTCACACTCGTGAAGAAAAAAAGTCTCGTGAATACCAAAACCATTGAATTTTGTTGTGATCTCAATGAACAGTTTTCAATCTTGAATTGAAAATATTTATTCCTACTGTACATGTGTATCGTGTTGAGTTGAACGAGAAAAACGAACAAAAATTCAATATTACAGACGTTTAAAAACGACTAAGAAGGCGGAGTTTCTTGGTGGGCTGTTTTGAGCTTCTTTTTGGCACGAATATCGGCCAAGGTTTGTTCAATTGAGCGTTGATCCTTCTTATTGGCACTAGGAACTATTCAATTTATGTTAAGTAACATGTAAGTGAAAAGTTCAGATAGATTACCATTGCCGTATTGCTTTTTGATTTCTGTTTTGCGAGCAGCATCCTTGGCAGTTTCTTTACCAATCAGATGCTCGTATTTAGTTAAATAATTAGAGGTAGGTTGTACTTCAGGGATCTTTCTTTTCCGTTCCAAAGCTTCGTTAGTTTCGTCGAGTGCTCTCTAGAACCGTGCAAGTTAACTTTTAGTATATTATTTCTAATCTACCATGTAGTAATGTTTAACACGTTTTCCCTAAGGTACTAATCATTCTACAGTCGTATTTTCATATTTTTCAAGCTTTTACTTATTAACCGATACTCATATTTAATGCAGATGGGAAAAAAACTAAACATGGGCAGTTTATGTTTTGTCGATAACCTTCACATTTAGAACTTTGGTCTTACGTGGCAACAGCGTGTTCTAATATAATTTCTTTGTCCCCTTTTTCCTTCGTCACTTATATGTAATTACTTGTGCAGCATCAGCTTTGGCTTTCTCAGGATCCCAAACTTCTCCTCGTCTTAATGCATTTAGTTCCTCGGCACAGGGAACGAACTCTTTCTTAAATACGACGCAATGACGATCCACGTCTTCTTCCCCGAAAGAGTACACGGATAAACTTGCGATTTCTGCTGCGTCGTGTCTTCAAGAAAAACATCCATTAGTTGATTCCAAAAGAAAGTTGAAGAGGTACACACATTATGCTTCGCCGGACTTTATCCATAGGATCAAAAACGTGCTTTTGTTGGAGTTCTTCTTGCATGAATTTCTCTAATGTCATCTCAACCTATAAAAGATATTTTAGTCAAGAAACTGGGGTCTGTCATTGTATATTATACATCTGTACGAAAGATTTTGAGTTTCGCGCGTTCTTTCTCTTGCTGTTGCTTTAGGGCCTCTTGTTGTTCTGGGATAGGACAAAACAGAATGGAATGTTATCGAGTTCGGAACGCAAATTTTGCAGACTTACTTTTGGCAGCTTTTTTTTTCTCTTCGTCCACCGCTGGTGGCTTATCCATAGAACTTAAAATGGAGCCTAAGAGGTCCATTTTTAGTAAGCTAATTATAAATTGTATACGCTACTTTTCAGTCACCACGCTGTATATTTACTCCACTGTATATCTGCTTCTCAGCCAATAGTTGGCTACGTAGTAAGCTAAATAGTAGGCTTCATTAGTGTACTATGTAGCCACCCCGTCTACTAGCGCTAACTGTCTTAGCTCACTGTTGCACTGTTGCGTACAGTTGTATCATGCACCTTGCAGTTGTATGTTTAGGTCAAGGAGGAAACGTTGCTGTTGATGAACCGTTGTTGAAAGGTTGCTTCTTAAAGATGTCGTTCCTTTGTACTTCTTACGTACCTATTATACCGTTTTTGAATGTAAAACAAAGGGGGGGAGAGAAGGGCGTTGCTTCGTTTAGTTGACGGATTTTGAATAGTACAGAATAGCGCTATTAGAGCAGTTCATTCGCAATTGAGAGGCTAATCGCAGAATATTCCCGTTGTGGTGACTCATCGGGATTGTTTCAATGGTATTAAATGTCTCACATAATTCTCGGTCAGCATTTGATATTTAAAGGGTGGAAGTGTAATATTTATGAGTTTATTGTACTGTTAAATAAGGCAGGCGTCAGTATAATTTTTGGTTTTCAGTTCAAGCATTGGCAGCTTCAAGATATTGTAAAACGGGTTGTACGACATAGATATCGGCATCTTTGGCCCAGATAAAGTCCAAATGATTGAAAAAGTCAGTACCGACGCGCTCGTAGCCTATCAAGTTGGGTAACTGTGATGCTAACCAAGCGACATCCTAGAATTTTCGTAAACACAAAGATTTTGTAAGGGAAGCGTGATTTGCATGATAAAGTTGACTTTAGCGAAAAGAAAACAGGAATTCGTCTTACTTCCGGTACTGCCAAATAATCGTTCTGAGCCCATAGAAGCACAACAGGGGCTGTCACTTGGTCTGCGTGATATATTGGCGGGCTACGCTGGTCATAATGCTCGTAATTGCCAATAATTCCAAAGTCGTACCAAGCGTAATTCTCTATGTAAACTATACTTGTTAATTCGTATACCTAGAATTTCAATAAAAGCGGGAGATGTGAACACGGAACTTACGGTCATTGTATTCTTGTGCGTAGTGAACCACGGTACGAGTCGAAGTACCAGCAGGGGTGTGTCCGAGGATGATGGGAAACAACTCCTATTGTATAAAATGTTAAAATTATCTTTCGAACCTATCAAGTCATTGAGGAATACGGGATCTAATTCGGGAGAGTCGTAGCCGCAAATGAGAAATAGGATGTTGGCGCAAATTTCTTCGGATGGACTTGTTTCCCTGCAAGCTGTTTCTCCCATTAAATGGAAGAATTCGTTACTGGGTAGGAACTCGTAAAGACCCATGTACTCGGCAATCCACTATCGAATTACGGAACAAAATTTAATTTTAAGATACGAATTTCCTTCAAGGTACAAAACGAGTAGACATACCTCTATTTCTCGTGCGTAAGGAGCGATTAGTCGGATCGGACTTTTCATATGAGCAACAGTAGCTACTGGACCGAGGCCAATCATGATCTTGATCTTGTCGTTTAACTCAGGATAAAGCTCCATAGCAACAAAAAAGGTGGTGGTACCCATCGAGTGACCGACATAGTTAAGTTGCGCTTCACCGGTTGTAGCCAAAACGTAGTTCAACATGGTAGGAAGGTCGTAACGTCCCATTTCGTCCCAGCTGTCAAAGTATTGCAGGATATTCTTTTTTTTTTCAAAGAAATGGGGGAATTCAGTACCTGAATTTCCAAAAATCAGAGCTGTTGGTAGGAAATGAAACGTGACGCAAGTTGTAAGTATTGCCTCGGAAGTTTCCTAGCCAAATATCGTAACCGGCATCCCACAGCGCAAAACCTGACGAAAAGGGTTGTCAAACCAGTACAACGGGAAAAACGATAGGATTATAGAAGGTATCATATAGTACCGAGTGCCTTCTCGTTGGAGTTTACTAAAAAATCAGCAGAGGAGCAGAGAAGGCCGTGCTGAAGGAAGACGACAGGCTTGCCCGGGTTCGGGATACGATGGATGGAAAGAATATATCTAAAGGATAGATATTACAATCAAATGTCTTTGAAAGAAGAGCAGAAATGTTCCTGGCCAAGTTTCAAAGAACTAGTAATGATTACTAGTATTTGAAGCTTTTAATTACATTCCTTAGACTCACATTTCCATGTGTGGCTGATCGAGCTTAATCGAGAAACGGTTCAAATGACAAATGATAAAAAATATATCGTTTTTTGTAATGAAGCTATTTCATATTAAGGAATTATGCTTTATCTTGTTCAGCCAATAATGAAAGTTAGCCTTTGTAAAAAAATTTTACTAAAAGTACAATTAGTAAAGTGCTTCAAACGTACCCATCTTCCGTGGTTACTTCGTGAGTCTCGGCTGGATAACCTCTATGTTCGATCAGTTCTGGCTGAAAACGAAAGATGTATTTACGTAAACTTCCGACGTAAATTCGCTGAGAAAGTCTCATGTTGTTCTTTTTTTGCTGTGTTAATTTTTACAGATTTTTTTAGGTATTTGCTTTGCTTTACCGTAGGCATAGTGTCTTCCACACTACTGTCGTTGATCGCTGGAAGAGCGTTGCATATTGTTGCACACAATGCTACTATTAACACAAAATGTCTCATTTTCTGCGGGCCGAAGCCAAAAGGACCCTACTACTTTTCAGTAACACTTTCTAGCACACAATTTAGTGCTTGTAGGCTTTTATATCATATTGATGTAACCGTTCTTATCGGAAAACACGCAAAGATGTTCGATTTCCAGTTTTTCCCATCGTCTGGCCTCCACAGAACGATAACGATAGTCTCGGAACCCGGAAATTTTCCCAAAATGGAATGAACGTTTTGTAGATAAAGAAAATCAACGTCAATCTTGCTACAAGTTGTTTATTTTTTAGATACGCATTTTGAGTTGCAAAATACTAAGAGCCCAGCTTAACCATCGCATAACAAAATAATTTTAAACACGTTCGACAGGGCACAATAATGCACGCACTTATTAACACAACGACGCATTCCTGCATCTTCCACAGTAATAGTCCGTTCACTAAGCTTATCGTTTTTTCTTACGAAGTAAAAATAAAATATCTCAGTTAATACCGTTAAAACAAGAGAAACAAATATCACATCCTCAATTCCGGACTGATTATTTTTTTTTTCAATTTTAATCTCGAACGTAATCCGTTTCCAGTCGCACTTTTCGGAAATCCATGCATGCTCTCCGCGCCAATCCTACTGGTACTTTTCGATGTATTCCACAACTTGGTTGTTCAATAACTTGTCCACATTTTTAGCCCACAGGAAGTCTAAATGGTTCCACGACTTAAGGCTTACGCGAATACTTTGCACCAAATTGCCCAAACGAGCCGCGAGCCACGCGACGTCCTATAAAAAGAAACAGCAATATTAGGTCAGTAGCTATGAAATAATGCAGAGATCGTAAAACATGCCAAGCGGAGTTTGAAGTACGCAAACAATGGTAGATAAGGAACAAAAAGACATTGTTTTTACTTTCGGGTCAGCTAACCAGTCGTTATCACCCCAGAATAAAATTACGGGAGCTGTAACTCGTGTAAGATTGTATCGCGGAGGATAGGTCTGGCCATAACGCTCCATGTTCTCTTTGGGTCCCCAGTCGTAACGCACAAACGACTCTGCGAATGACACATCAAAATCAAAGCCTTTGAATTTTCTTTCCGTATAATGTTGATTAGTCACTATTTTATTTATTTTTTAGTGCATTATCAATGAAGTTGCAAAGCCTGGCCAAACAAGGGAAAATTTTCACACTGGTCTTTCTGGAGAACCTATTCGTCAAGTGATTTAATGGTTATTCTGTTAAGCCAAATAGATTTACTGACCTAGGCATGGCTTTCATCTATTATTTACTTATACGATAATTCAACCGAAAGCAATTTTTTACGCATTTTTCCGAATTTTCCCCCTTGGAACTCTGAGTGAATTTCGAAGAGCCAATTTTATAGGCACTTTACTTACGGGTGTTATGTTCTTGAGCGTAATGAACGATGGTTTTGGTCGAAGTACCGGCCGGCGTGTGTCCACCGATAATTGGAATTAGGGACTAAATAATGAAAAACATGTCATGAGAATTCCGGAAATTTAATTATACGAAACCATACGGTAAAATATAAAATGTAAAATATTTTACCGTATTAAAATTGGCAGTATCGGAGCCCGTTAGAACGAACATGAGACTTTCACACATCGTTTGCTCTAAACGCGTTTGGTCGCAGAAATACTTTTCAATTAACCTGAGGAAACGGCCACTGGGCAGGAAAGCTCGAGTGCCCAACAATTTGAAGATCAACTTTAAGAAAGTGGAAGACAACGTATTAGCCGCAGTAATAAGACATTGCTTCGGGTGAAACACCACAAAAGTTAAAATAAGCTTAAGGACATCAAATTACTTGCAGTTGGTTGACGAAAGGTGTCAGGAGCTTGATGGGACTTTTCATATGTCCCACACTGGCCACCGGTCCCAGGCCAATAGCGAGCTTAATATGACGGTTTAACTCGGGATGAGTTTCCATTGCAACCCAGAACTGATTGGGAACCCAAGTTTTAGTATTAATACTTCTTACAAGGGACAGATTTCCGTATCAAGTACACGACTGCTCTAACTGAAGCTTTTCAACTTATGTGCTATTCTTTAACATCTTTGCATGCGGTGCGTTAAATCCCTATGGTTTCCATGGTAGCCACACGAACTGGCATTCGATCCAGTTCCAAATATTACTCTTCTTGTGTAACTTTTTAACTTTTTACCCACGAAAAAATACAATCTTTTTGTGGGCTAGAAATGGCCTGTAATCTGCCTAAAAGCTTCTAGTCTCACTCCTGAAAGTGAAACATTGTGCAAATACAATATTCACAGCTTCTTAAGTATTAATAGATCTGAGGCACACCGGATGCATTTTAGGAGGAAAATTCTCATTCTGCAATTTCGCTTACTTCTTCACTGCAACAAGCATTAGGACGCAGGAAGAAAAGTTGTTAGCAAAAGTAACCAACGGACTTGGGTAACTTTTAAAGACTAAAGCGTCAAGGGAAATGCAACCTTAGATCTGTAGGAATGAGCCACATTTAAATTGTTTTATTTTCCTTTTCTATGTCGCCCTTTTTCTTCTCCTTATCTCTTTTTTTTGTTGAAAATTTAACTGCAGAAGCCAGGAAAATGTTAAAGGGCTGGTGAGGACGATTTTGGCGAAAAGAAATAGCACCCTGTTCTTGCGCAAATTGCTACACGGCAAGATCTTTAACCCAGACCAAAAAGTGATCTGTGACGCAAAGAGGTCTTGGAGATAATTGGCTACGAGTAAAGGACAACGACAAAAAGTAAAAGAAAAACAGCACAAAACGTTTTCGGGAAGGAGGAAAATTATTATTACCATAGTAGTTCCCATCGAGTGTCCGACATAGGTGAGATTACTTTGGTCGGTCGTGTTCATCACATAGCGTAAAGCAGCAGGAATGTCGTAATAACCCATCTGGTCCCATCTTGGAAAGAGAAGATAGGTCAGAAATGAAGCGCAATTCACATTTTCCCCAGGGGAATCAAACTTACGAAAACTCCCAGTACTCACGATCCGATTCCTTTAAAAAAACGTGCCGGCGGGAATAAGTATTGCCTCTCGCGTTCCCCATCCACACCTGGAGTTTTCGAATCTTATCAGTTTCGGATCACTTGCGCATTTCACTTTTGTTTACGAAGCAAAATTAGCCCGATTATACAGAAGAGTGCAATTCAAGCAAACAATGGAATGACGAAGTTGTCAGCGCTTAATTGTGCGACCCCAAACTCTCCTTGCAACTTCACCATCAAGTTTTACATGTTCTCAATTAAATCGATGGAGAAAGGCGAAAAGTACAAAAGAACTTACGTCATAACCCCGATTGGCCAGAATATACCCTACAAATGACATTCTTTTAGCCATGAGATAATCGATCCACAAGGACGTTAGGTAGTTTCGTCTTACCCAAGCTTTTGTCCGCGGGGCCAATCACCCAATCTGCAGAACTACACAAAAGACCATGCTGTAAGAAAACAACCGGCCGTCCCTCGGTGCCATTCCCCGTCTCGTTGCGCCCATGCTTGATACGGTGAAGACTTAGAATGTAATTATCTGCCGTGATAACTTCATGGGTTTCAATGGGATAACCACGGTGTCGGACCAACTCCGGCTACAAAGGAGAATATATTTGAAAAACTCGCATTAAAACACATAGTTCAAGGGTCTTTTTAAATCAAAATTTCATCGATAACAAATACTTTTTTAAAAAATTAAATAGTCCGAGTTGTTTTGTTGTAGTAAATAAAGTACCATTAGAGCTTTCTTTTGAAAATAGAGCACAAGAAAAAAGGTTCACGGAATGTTCACAAACGCGTACGGATATCAATGCTGACGGATTATAAAGCGAGCAGCATGACTGTTGAGGTTTGACAAGCATCACAACTGAATCTATGCCAATAAATCATGAACCTGTCTGGAGAAATTATTTCTCCTGAAAGATAGGATAAATCAACTTCAGGATGGTATAATACGCTACAAAAAAGGCGGATACTATACGTTCTTACGTAGGAGACTTGTCAAAAGCTAAGGAAATGCAAGTCAACTGGAACAAAATCAAAAACTTTTTTCTTCCGTGTTGTTCCGTCCTTGCCTGACAAATCGAATAAATGTAAATCAGCACGCAATTGTTCAAGTAAATTCAAATAAATATAAGAGAAACTTTACGTTCGTACAATCAGTTTTTAGTTTCCGAAGTCAAAACCAATACATTTGAGAAAACTAATTTCATATCAGTATAATTTTAAAATGCACTGGTTTTGATTCTGAAAACTAACAACTTTGTTTTTCTACATTTTACTCTTCTTAATCTTTCTTATATAATAGATTTTACGACCTTAATCCAAAAAGATAGCACATTAGCACATACGACAGGAGACGGGAGATTTCGCGCACGTTTACTTTCAATTCAATTCACGTTAGCTTTCAATTACTTTTGTAGAGTAAAAATTATTAAAGTCCTGTCCAGCCAATTTGCGCGATGAATAATAAATTGAACAAATACAAACGCAGCACACGCCTACTTAGTAGTGTTACACAGGCCTGAAAATTGCCATTTTCTTGATGAGCTGGGTGACAATGGCGAGCAAATATGTGCCAGTAATATAAATTTTTCGCTCTAATCAATTTCCAGCGGTAAAAATAAATTCACAGTTTGCCACAACAATGAGCTTGTCAAAAAAGCACTTGCGAACGACTCGCCAACCACTCGTACAATTTTTCAAGCCTTGTTATTATTATTTTATTCGAACGTTTAACCCCCGGGATCCCGTGCCCGGTTTTAGATAATGGAGGCCACGTGTATCCACTCGCCACCAAGCGCGTTCTTGTGTAAAACGTGGGCGGCCTACATTGATCTTAGTTACTTAAACTGACGAAAAAGGTTATTGAATTACATCGTGTATGCCCAATTACAAACTCATCCATACCATCCAAGACCTACGTTGTAACCTAATTAAGATTAATTGTTACGATGCCCAGTTGACACTTGATTCTTTCGGACAATCCCATATCGTAGTAACACACATTAAATGGACCCATTTGTGCTACAGCGAGAAAGAAAATTAGCTTGAGCTAAACTTTCATTAGTTCTACGTTGGATTCCTTTTTCTCCAGGCTGGATTCATTTTGCCATTAGTCGCTCTCGTCCTTCGCTTATTAGTCCCCGCGACACAAGACAAAGGGGTTGTTGCGGGTCAAAAGGCTACTATTGCCCCTGGGCAAAAAATACACACTTGGAATGGTCTCCCCAGGGGCCTTGTGGGTCAGTAGGTTAGTCGACAAACCCGCTTGAGGAAAACTAGAAACGTTATCAACACACATGCTGTCTGGCGTGTTTTTACGCTCGCTTGTGTTACTTAACTTCCTTGACATGAGACGCAATAATATCTCCAGAAAAATAGAACGCTTGAAAAAATAATCCAATTATCTTATTGAACCTAATATAAATTATACTATATAAATAAATTAACTTGCACAGGTTTAGGGTAGGAATGTCACCTAACACATGTGACACAATTCGAGAACACTAGAGAAAGGTTCCAAAATTGATGGGACGCTAGGAAATTAATTAACGACAAGGAAACGAAATCGCACGAGGGATAAATTACCGTGGGCATATTTATTTCGGGATCATCACCAAACGTGGACTCGGGCTCGAGTCCCACTCCGAGTTTGCTGGTCGCGCCAATTTTTCGTCGGTTAATAAATTCCAAGAATTCTTCCAAATCCTCCATGCCGAAAGGAAATGAGAAGGCAACCGACCAAAGCACCAGAAACACGCAAGTTTTCACCAGCTGCCGTGCCATGTTAAAAGATTCTTCAAATTGCGTCTTACTATCCCCCAGAGAGGCTCCCACACATTCAAAAAATCTGCTCAATCTTCACTTTAAAGATAAGGACGACAGATAATCCAACGTTGACGAAATTGGGTGGGAATTCACTTTGCGCCAAGACAGTCCGTGACGTCAATAACATATCACATTGAGACCATAACACTGCACGAAGTTGATGTGTGAGCCACAACTGACTCGAGTTGCAGCTTAAATGTTAAAACTAAACTCACCAAAGGGGCATTGGCTCAAACAATGATTACTAACCCAGTTTTTTCATAGAACAGACGGCACAAACGTTTAAACAACGACTATTTGGGTCTCAAAACTCATTGGTTGTTCGTGGGATAGTAAGGATAAATGGAATAAATGGAAGGCGAAAACGAGTTCAGGGGATTTTTCATGCGGTTACTTCGACGGGTTGGAAAAGTAGGACTGGAGCGTTGGTAACAAGCTTGGTGAGTCAGAAGTATCAATAGAAGACTTGTGAACAGGAGGAAAAGGTTTGGCGGTTTCGAATGGTGAGGTTTCTTAGTGATGGTTTCTGGACGGAGAAAGTTGGTGTTTTCTGTTTCGGGGAGATGGTTAAAGTGGAGAAAGGCGTGAAAGTTTCTCTTGTCTAATCGGCGTTGAATGACCGGAGAAGGTTAGCATACAAGTGAAATGAGTGTGCTTACGGAAGAAGCATGTGAGAAGGTGAAAGCAAAGCGGGCGTAAGAATAAAGAAAAGTGGGCTAAAGAATAAAGAAATAGAAGAGAAGAGAAAGAACGATGCATTGGGCGTCGCGACTTATGGATGTGCTAGATTGACTAGGGTAGGGTTTCGACACAGATCAGCTTTCTGTTGAGTAAAAGGGGTTCGAAGGATAGGCTCTAGGGAAAGACTTGCAAGAAGCTTTCGGTTTTATTTGTTATATGTTGTGTAAATTTATATATTTTTGGCAATCAAGCCGAACGGTTGACTTGATAACAAATTCGTAGCTTTTTCAATTGTTCTGCACTATGCTGTGCGTTGTGGCGTGAAAAAAAATATGAAGTGGGACACACTTTCTTGCAATTGAACTCAAACCTATAGCAGATGTTATTTTTTTCTTATTTTCTTCTCCATGTCGTTAAACTGTACAACCTCGCCAAGTAAAGCGGATGTTGGCTATTTGTCCGGATTCATCTGTAATCGTATTTGCACTAGAGGAGAGATGGAACAATTGTAACGCGGACGATTGCAGCGAAAATGTTTGCTGAGGTACTAGAGAAGTCGACGGGCTGAAAGAAAAGCTCAGCTTAAAAATTGCGGAAACTACTTATAAAAATATTTCCACGTGCAAAGAAAAAGCTTACGTGAGAAAATTATATGAATCTAATTTTTTAATTTTTTTTTCAATTTTTAATTGCGGCTTGAGCTTAGCTCGTTGCCTCGTCTTTATTGTTGATTATTACTTTTGATTTGTACAGATTTTCGGACCTGGTATATTGGTAGGTAAATTGGGGATGTTTTAATAGAGATCCTTAGAAAGAGATTAGGGGTTACAATAATTCACTTTTGGAGAGAATAAATAGTCTGGATGTATAACAATTGTTTAGAGTGTATGATAAAGTATGGGGGGTGACATTGTATGGGGAAAGTAATCTTTTGGTAAAATGAAACATTTTAGATAACGTATTTGTTATATGGGGAACAGTGATTTTTGATTTTTTAGTTGTAAGATTTTTGTTGCGGAATTGACATAGTTGGTGACTGGAATGAAGATTTTTTGGTTAGTTAAGATTTGTTCAGGTTTGAAATGTAGTTTGTTTTGACTTAGTGTTCTCAGTAAGATAGCTCTATGTTTGTTTAACAATGGGCAGTGAAAAAGTATATGAGTTAATGTTTGGCGGAAGTAGTTAGTGCAGGGACAAATCATATCAGAGGTTTTTTT
>JAHZNP010001064.1:0-27595 GCA_020615345.1 Triops cancriformis
AATCCAAGCGTGGCGTCAATTTTTACGGGGGTTGTTGCGTTCAGTTGCATCCTTTTGCAGTTTTTGCAGCGGAACAGAAGTTCTTCGTTCTCTTTCCAGTCTGTGTCCTTTTTGCATCCCATGCATGTTTGTATGGCGTTTACGTTGCAGTGGGTGACGGTGGTGAATGTTAATGGTTCGGTGGGTTCCATTGTGCTTGTTAGTGGGATTGTCAGCTTTGTTTTCGATTCTTGGATGGTGGACTGTTGAGTGAGGGTGATGTTGACGTAGTCCTGATTGTAGACGACGTCGGTGATGTCGTAGACTTCTTGGGTTGTAAAGTGCGTGGGTTGATTCTTCCAGCAGATCAACCTTGCCTGTGAAGTCTGGTCAGCAATTGTTACTTCGCGATATGCTTGACCGTTTGCCGTGGTGCGTTCTTCGCTGATGTGCTGGACCTGGACGGTGATTTTGTACCTGTTGTTGGGGTACTGGAAGCACTTCTCCAGTGTTGCTGGCTGTTGTGGGCGTGGAGCGTGCTGGAATTGTGGACGAGGGTTTGTTTCACTTACTTGAGATGCTTGGTTTATCTTGATTACTTCATATTTGGTTTTCTTGCTAGGTATGGAGTCCTGTGCGTTAGGCGTTTGTGGGGGCCGGATGGTGATGGGTATCTTCTCGGTGAAGAAGCGCTTCATTCGGATGTATGATCCGGGGATGAAAGAAATACATTCTTCGTATTTCGAATCCGACGTTTGTAGGAAGAACCGGAAGTTCTGGCCCTTCGGACCGCCATACTTGGAGGGGCTTTGGTTGTCTCGGAGACCGGATAGGTCATGTATGTAGCCCGTTTTGGCGTTGGAAGCCATGGAGAAAGATCTGGAATATTGTACGTTAAATTAGTTTTTGTTTAATAAAAGAGGAATTTTTAGATATCCAGTTACCTCGTGAAATGATAGTTGTGGTTTCAGGATAGTGAACAGAGGGAGTATGGTTTTCTCCTGTGAGTTGGTGTGTGGTATTTCATGTGGAAGTGTGGCTTTATATAGGTTAGATTTTTGGATCATAAAAGCTACGAAAGGTGGACGTTTTTTTTGTTAGATTGTGCATTTGTTCTAGGGTTGTAGAAAAATGTGGGTTGGTTTTGGATATAGAAATGTGGTGGCGCGAATGTGGGGATTTGTCGGTGGACTGTATATATGTTAGTTGTTTCTTGGAACTGGGTTCCGTTTTCAAGAGTGGTGTTCAAGGTAGGGTGGGTGTTTTGGGGAGTACCTCTTCTTGGCAATTGTAAGGGATGCGGGAACAAATGTTTAATTTTTTTAAAAAAATGTATTTTATTTTGGTAAGACTTATCGTAACTTATTATATTAACACAATAATGGTCGTATGGAGGTAAAAATTGTGACAGACACTGCTGTAGGCTACTCAAGGGGATATGTAGAAGTTGTATCGTTCAGCGGTTTATGTCTGTAAGTTTTAGGGTAGGAATGATACGTAGTCAAGTATTTTAATTTCCTGGGGGTGGGGGGGAGGGTTAGGTAGATATTTTTAGACATGTGAAGTATTTCCTGCGTTTTCTTTTCTAGAATAAGAATTTTGTTGTGGGTGAGGTTACTAGTATTGAAAAAATTAAACATAGCTACTGTCGTACTGAGAGCGATCAGGGAGTTAACCACCACCCCGCTTTCCAGGGGTGGGGGGGAACTGTATTTTAGTATTTGAAGATATAAGAAAGTGATAGTGTTGGTAAGCCTTGTTTTCGAAGTGTCCGTTCGCCTTCCACACCCCCCAAAAAAAGAAAGAAAAAAATTGGTCAAACCCTTTTGGTTCCAAGCTAATGCTCAAAGTTGCAGTGCAAAAACTGGTGCTCTTAGGGGATATTGCCACCGAGATCATAAGCCCTTATGCTTATGCATCAATTTTGATCCTCTGGGCCTGCCTGTTGACATTTGTGAGCTAGAGGCGGAGACAAAAGCGTTATTTACCAGCTAAAGTTGGTAAACAACGGTCTTTCGAGTCATAGAGAAATAGTTTGTTATCTTGCCAGTCATGGATATGCAAATTTACTTCTCTGCTATTATGCGGCTCTTATGCGCTTATGATCTCGGTGGGAATATCCCCTTATATGTCAAGTGTAATGAATTTTTAGAGGGAGTGTATCGGGGTCTAGGAGAACTTATGATTGCACAGAGTATGAATTTCTAGTTTGTCCGGAGTATTTTTTTCTTTGAATTCATAAGTTTTTGAAAGAATATAGTCAAGCGTGTATATTTTAATCAAGTTAGATATTCTAACTGGAATTTGCTGCAGGAAGTGTTGTTTATGAATGTTGTCGAGGTTTCCTTTACTCAAGTCTAGAGTTAGTTTGGCGTTGGGGAAAATTGAAAGTGTCATAGTCGCATAAGCGATAATGAAAGCCAAAATCCCTACCCTAAATTTTAAATGTTGGGTTCAAAACCAGTAAAAGAATGTAGGATTTCCTTTGTCGAAGGCACGGATAATTGATGGAACGCGTAATTGATTTCTGAAGTCTTACAGTAGTGTTTTGAGGGGAGAGGGTGGGGGGGGGGGCTTGTTAAGGTTTGTGTTTGGGTAATAGTCTTCATGGGCCTGTGGTTGGATGATAAACCACTGGTTTTGTTCATGAGCCTAGTTGGGGGGGGAGTGGCATTGTAGCATATGGTTGTCTTCAAAGCTAGATTTCGTGTTTTGGACCAAGTTTTATGGATGTGTGAGTTGGGAAAAGGGACGATTTGGTGTCCGCATGTTAATTGATTTGGGTTAGGTGCTAAATTTGTTGTAGACGATTGTTCGGTAAGTTAGGGTTTGGGGATGGTAGGCAAAACCGTACCCAGGGTGGGTGGATCGGTGGGGGGTTCTAAACCCTTCCAAAATGTCAGTTTTAAATTGGGAAGAAAAGGTCAAGGTTAGATTTGTAAAGCCGTTGTGGCCTTTTTTCGTGTTTTGTTTTAATTTCCATGAGGCTGTTTGTTGTTCTTTTCAAATGTGATTAATGTTCTTTTGAAATGTGATTAATGTTCTTTTCAAATGTGATTTTCACATGTTTTTCGATGTGATTTTTAAAGTTATGTTGTTAAACGTGGGAGGTATAAGTAATGAGGAACACAAGATTATTGTCAAGCTTTTGCGGCCTTATTTATTTGTGTTTCGTAGATAAACATTCCTTCACAGGGAGCTTATTTTACAGGATACGGATTTCGAGAAGGAAGGGGGGAGAATTGCTCAAAATGTGTGGGACAGATCGCAGGGAGTTAAGCCGCTGCTTTGTTTCTTGGTCCTTTTGAAGCCGTTTTGAGGTGATGACGACTTAGCTAGAAAAGTAGCAGTGCAATGCTGTTTCTGTCTTGGATCGTAAAATATAAAATGCGGCTTTTTGAAGGGAGATGAGATTTTTGGCCAGTTGTGTCCTTGAACCCTTGAAAACTTGGGATGAAGAAATGGTTTTGATCAGGGCCGCCAAGAGAGGGGAGGGGGGCAAGTTGGGCGATTTGCCCGGGCCCCAGCTCTTTGGGGGCCCTTATTTTGTACAATGAACTGCTCCAAAAATACGACAAATTAAACAGCTACAAATGACAAGAAATAAGATGGTGGTTGATAGGTTTCATTTTTAGTAGTAAGGAGAAAACTTAAGGTTGTGATAAGGTTATGGAGAAAACTTAAGGTCCTTGGGTTTGTTCACCACGAGGTTTCTGGGTCTGTTATAAATCGACCAAGATGGCATTGTTGACCTGAATGCGGCTTGCGAAGTCTTATCATTACAAAAACGGCGTATTTATGACATCACAAGCGTGCTTGAAGGGATTGGTGTCCTGGATAAAATATCCAAAAATAACATTCAGTGGAAGTAAGTGTCCGTCGAGTGACATTCTGCAATCCTATTTTCGGATGGCACACGTGAGGAACATAATTAACTTGATTACTACTAAGGGGTACGGATGCCGGCTTCTTCCAAGATTCTCAAAATGATCTTAACCAAGAACTCTCGGTTCTTGAGTCGAAGGAAAATCAGCTCGACGAGCTCATTTCGTATACAGGTGAAGCGAACTTAAAGACTATCGCACGTGGAGTGGCAAATTAAAGTAATTTTATATTTTAAATATATAGAATCCAAGTTGCGTCAGTTGAGTGAAGACAAGCGATACGCTTATGTGACGTATCAAGACCTGAGGAGCATTGAAGATTATCGCCAACAAACTTTCCTGGCTGTCAAAGCTCCTCCTGAAACAAAACTCCAAGGGCCACACTCCAGTGAGGTAGAATGTCCAAACTGTGATATCATTTCAGAGAAATTCAATCTTCTTTGTAACTTTTTAAGGGTAACCAAATTCACATGAAAAGTGACAGTGGTGAGATTGAGGTTTTCCTGTGCCCTGATGAAGATTCACCCGTTTCGTCACACAACAATATTCCTAAGTCTGGCGTACCTAAGCTCTAGAGTCCCCGAAAATGAAGTAAATTTGGGAGAAAGATTTATTATTTGAGTTGTGGTTCATGGAATAACAGGTGGTCAGCAACTTCTGTTTCATCTTCTGTTCAACTTTGGCAGTGGATTCCTCTGCCAAAACGGTCATGAAAGACGGAATTTTGGCTTCACTTGAAATCAAAAGTGGAGGAAAGTCACCTGCCCAGACGAATGGTATATTTCGAATAGTTTTCTTTATCTTTTTATGAAAATTTGTAGGCACACCCTTTCGATCAACAGCCACTTTACCTTGTAGTGCTTACCTTACGTTAGTGGTTACCTTACGTTATAGCTTTGTAAAATGATTTTCTGAAATACTTGCGTGAATTACGTTTAAGTATCTGCAAACGCTAGTATGATCACTTTTGAAGAAACCTGTTACACATTAGTGAAGGATTCTGTTTATGGATATTGAAAGAAGTTGTTTTTACGTTAGACTCAAGTCGCGGTACACGTCACGTTCACGACACGTAGCTTTTCTTTTCTGTTTTGATTTCCGTCATCCTGTGTTTATTCGTTTTTGTAAGTTAAATGGACGTATGAGAAATTCTCCTGTATCGTGTCATCCGGAGAGAACGTTAGGGAATTTCAAATTTAACAGTATGAGCAAAAGAAACAGGTAGTGTGGGAAAGAGGACATATAATATAATTAACAGGATTAATGAAAACCTAAACCACATGGCAGTTTGAAGTGGATTTTGGACATTACTTTGGCATTTGTCCATTTATGCGAAGTGTTGAAACGATAACTGTATGATTCGTGCACATTTTTCGTGGTCAGTTGGAATGTCAAATGGAAAATAACCATATTTTACATATAGACTACGGCTTAAACACGCGTAAAATCTCTCATAGTCCCTAATAAACAATATGCGTGTAACATTCATTTGTTAAGCGTTATTTGTAAAGTGCAGATATGTCTTTTTTTCCATATTTCTCCTTAATATCCTTAGTGTACCTGTTTTGAAACATTGGTTTATTTCTGAAATTCTTAATTTACAGTAAATATTAGTACTATGTATCTTAGTAATCCTATCTCATTACCTTTGGCTGCTATTAGGTTTATTTGTATGTTTTATAATAAATATCTGTGTTTTTTATGTCATTTTTGTGTGTTTAACTTCTTAGATAATATATTGAGGCTAGAATGTATACTTTTTTATCTGTTACGTACATGTATACTTATGCGTGTTTATAAATCTTATATTGAAAGCATTCAATTAGTATTTATGTGTGATTTTATTTCCCGTTTTCTTAAAGTTTTCTGTTAATTGTCAGCGTATTGTGTATTATTCTTGTTACGAGTTTTGTTACTGTCATTGTTTCAGTTTCCTACTACGCAGTTGATTAAGAAGCATTTTGTGTAGGTCAAGATACCGGTTCGGTTTCTCCCTCAGCCTCTACTACTGCAGAGCCCTTTTTGTCTTTGGAGCCTCCCGTCTCCGAAAGCGATTACACGTTTAGTATGGACGACGGGCAAGGCATTAGGGATTTGTTTGATTTCGTGTTTTAGGACGGTTTCTGTTCTTCTCGTTTTTGTGTTAATTATTCTTGGGTGAGAAAGACAAAAAAAGTGTAAGCATTTTTTAAAGGCGCAATGAATGGATGCCAATTGTATATATGTGGAAGTTTGTCATCCTATGGCCTCATTTTATGTACGTATCTTTTGTTTTGTGTAGTAAGTGTGAAATCTATTGTTGACTGCGGTGCAAATGCAAGTTTTTTTTATTATAGCTCTTTTTTTTACCGGGTTCATAGTGGCCAAAGATATTTTGTAAACCGAGTCGTATAAGTAACGGAAACGACTCTCTTGCATGTTCATGGTGAATAGATGCAAAGCAAGGATAGCGTTTTGAACGGAGAAGTAGTTTCATTACAAAAACATGACTCATAACTTGATGCAGAACATGTTTAGGTGAGAAGTTGTGATTTATTACGACTATAGCATCACCTGATTTCATACATGATATGCCATATATGATTGCGAGCAAGTTTTTAGAGAGAGAGAGAGAGAGAGAGAGAGAGAGAGTTAGAGATTGACAGAAAGACGGAGAGAATATTTCCTTTTATACGCGTACCATACATGAAAGGATTGATAGGAAGTTGAAAGGGAGGGTTATGTACAGTACTCCTTAATAAAAACGACCCAAACAAACTTCCTATACATAACGCCACGTCAACTTGAGCGAGTGAGTGAGTGAGTCCCGCTCCAAGCTCTTGCGAACGTTGCTGATCCGCATCGAAGGCTTCTGCTGTGTGAGGATTCATTGTTGGTTAATGTAGTGCCGTTAGCATAGGCGGTTTTGTTTGGGTCGTTTTTATTGAAGAGTACTGTACAGAAAAGCAAGGAGGGGTGGCAAATGGCGTTTTGTAAGTTCTAATTTTGTGCGGGATTAGGGAAATAAGTAGGAATGGCATTGGACCATTTGTTTTTATTAAACAACGTAACATTTTAGAGCCCACTAAATTAAAACCGTTGGCACAATCAAACGTCACTGTCTCGCCAATACTGTAGGAAAACTTTACCGACGACACTGTACCTCAAATGGTCGTTCCAGGATAAGTATAAGCTTGAATGCCTATGAAAGAGGAAAAGCGAAATTAAATATTTTTTTTAAAAAAAACCTTTTTCGCTTGCATAGTTTGAAAAAGGTGAACGTTAATAGTAGGACTTACACTTGGGAGGAGGAACGGACCACCGACCGGAATCTTGACATACCAGGATAGGCTGTCCTTCCATCATGAAACCCCCTTGACAATGGAACTGTATAACGTCGCCTGATTTGAAAACTGTACCACCTTGGATGTAACAGTTTTCAGGAATCTCTGGTGAGTCGCAGTGTACTTCTGTTACGGGGTTAAAATAAGATACAAGTGATTACAAAGAAATAATGAGCTTTCGTTTATCTACGATCAAGAAACTTTGCTTCTTACAGTATTTTATCACGAAAGTCGCTTCCTTACGATAAAAGACCTTTGCGTTTGTTCGGTTATACTCGCGAACTTAATCTTAACAAACTCGTTCGATTTTGTATTCGTAATCACTATAAATCTTTGTATTGTTATATTTATTGATACCAACTAAGTATAGGCTATAAGTGAATTTAAATACTTAACTGGAGATTCGTTCTTTGATCTTATGCTGATCAGATTTTCTCTATCAGGATCGGGATCTTTACGAGATTTCCAAGGATCAGATCGGTAAAAACTTATAAGTGATCGAGGCGAATCTTTTTCAACCGAAAACATAGATCTGGAACACTGGTCTCAACGGCTAAGAGCTACGCAAAAAAGAAGTCATGGCAGCAAGTAGCCTATCTTATCTTTTTTATGAAACGTTTTTTTGTTTAAGAAAATCCGAGTGGTCACTTTTATTCAATGAGTAAAATCACAAGAAAAAGGCTTAACAGTGACACGTACGTCACTTCACCAACTCCCTCGAGGATAGCAAAAACTAGTACTTGAGAAGCGAAAGTAAGCGGAAATTCTGCTTCGTAACTCGAGTTTTTTATCGCCTATCCCTACACTAAATGATCTTCAAGCACCGTCTGTCAAGGACTTCATTGTACGGTAATTAATACGTACAGCTTACTTAGTGTTCAACCTAGCACAACCTAAAGAGAAAGCGAGTCGCGCCTAATTGGACAAGACAGCCATGAGATGGAAAAGATCCCTAAAAAAGGAAAGAAAACAAACGATACCTTCACATTTCGGTAATGGTGCTGCCCATTCGCCATTGGGCTGGCAGATTGTTTCTGTCGGTCCGCGTAGTGAAAACCCCGGTGGACATGAAAAATGCGCTCGGCCGCCTACTTCCCGACTCAATGTAGTATATACGAAGTGATCTTCCGGTTATGTTAGATAGCTCGGGACATTCCACGCCTGGAAAAGAAGACCAATAAGTTTTCTTGTATATACAGCAAGAAAAGTAATTTTTCTCTTTTTTAATATTATACGAGCTATAAAATCCGATACACTGGACTGTTGAACAATAAACCCTAAGAATGGATTAAAAACGACCACAATGTGAACTAAATGACATTGGAAATTTCCATGTGTACTTAGTATGTAAATATTATTGTAACAAAATGGTAGGTTATTACTTAAAGGAAAAAAAATGCAACTAAAAATTTAATTATGTTGACGATAAAATCTGTAAACTAAAATAACTGAATAAAATGCAACGTTAAATGTATAAAAGTGTAGAATAGTTAATAAAAAACTGAAGAACTGGAAAACAATGGAAAACAAGAATTAAACTTTCACAAAATCAATAGAAATTATAGTTGATGAAGAATTCAAAGTCTACATCTACAGAGCTCTAAGTATTTCACTCGACCAAGAGCCAAGTTTTGTCAAGAAAAAGGTATCCCTGTCTTTGTTGGCTTACGTTCAACACGGAAAGTTACTTTCGTAAATAGGCACAGGGGCGTTCCAGTTACCGGAGGGTAAACAAGTGATCTGAGGTGCGCCAATGAGCGAGTTCCCATTTTGGCCGAGAACAAGACGTTGGTATTCATCTTTGTGTTCTTGTTTGAAACAATCAAGCCTTTTCGGTTGTCCGGATTTGTTGGATAATGTATTGCTGCGAAAATAGAAATAAAACAAAACATACAATAAACCCACAAATAAAAGATAAAATATAGGGGCGTTGTGTCAAACAATCCAATTTTACCTTTGACGATGATTTCAATCTTGTGGGAGTGCCTCGTAGGAGTGACACAGGAAAAAGTACCCGCATCCTCTTTTTGGGCATGGTAAATGCTTAATCTGTATTCCAGTTGCGGATTCCGTCCCGCGTCTGTTGTCTAGCCTTCGGGGTATTTCCTAGAAAACCCCAAGATGTTGTTCATCTCTATCGATAGAACGACAACCCCAAACACATACCGTACCACCGTACATACCTATAGTTATGCAAAACTTCCGTCTTTGGCACGCCGAAACGTCGGATCCAAAGGCATTCCATATGGAGGATAGTACCCGGGTACACGACCAATTTTCCGTCATTACTTTGTGCAATCGGACCCAACTGGTGTCCGAAAAGGATGGTGGGCGGCTTCTCCACTGCAAAACCATTATCAAAAGCACGAAACATTGAAATGTAATACCCTTCTTTAGTCCATGAATGCAAGTTAGTAAATTCCGAGACTTACACGCGTAATCATTTTCCTGGTTCAATCCAAAATAAGTTGGTTTGACGCCAGTCCAGTCGCCACGCGTACATTTCCGCCGAAGGGAGCCCAACAAAGCGTATTTCCGAGCATCTCGATACCTGTGATGAAACCATTTTCATTAGCGTTTGTCTTACAAAGTGTTCGCAAGTTTTCCAGTGAAAAGCCAGTTACGAGTTCAGTGCCGGGTGGAAATTCGACAAATTCTTCCGTGATTTGTTGATCTGTGTAAAACGTGACGAGATTCTGTTCGTCGTTACGAAAAATACAAGTTCGATTGGTGCCTGTTGAAACGACGTCAGGCTCTTCACAGTCTGCAAAGACATTTTTTTCAGTAGGGGGCAGCCACAAAAGGGGGGACATATAAATGATTGTCTCTCAGGAACACTTTGTCGCCCAATATAAAAACGTACCACAGCTTAGCGAACGTCCCACCCAGCTACCGTCTTCGGAAATGATTTGCCAACTCGTCTTTTCACCCATAATACTCATTACGCAGTGAAACGTGATTTCCATCCGGTCTGGGAATCTAAACGACGTACTTATTTAGCCAAACATAACACGTTTCTCCTTTTCTTCAGGAAATGAACTGACTTGTCTATGTTTCTATTAAGTTTGTCACATTGTAAATTGCCTGCTGAAGTGTCACAACGTGAACGTCGACTTCGCATTTGACCGTTTCTGAAAAAACTGTGTGAACTAGGGCAGATATGAAGAATGTAAGCCTCAAGTCAGAATCAAGTGAAAACCGAATGAGAGAAAAAATTCTAAAGCAAAATCAAATGCATGTGGACTTAAAAGCTATCTTAGTAGAAGTTTCAAGCGATTTATTGTTTCACAGTGCGCAAGATGGGCAAAACAATGTAAACTAGAGTAAAGATAAGGGTAAAATCAGAGAGTTTAAGGATAGAAATTGAAATCAAATCAAACTGCCCTAAAAGTAGATGAGTAACTGTTAACAGACGTTATTTATTCAAAACTGCGAAAACAGTAGTGAACTGGGTCAAAATTATGGGTAAATTCACTTGGTAAACCATGGATGCGAACAGAAGCGAGTGTCATATCCGTACTTCTAGCTTTCCTTGCACGTTCACTCTGAAGTCGCATGTGAATCTGTATGAATTTTCTATTGATAAGCTCGTTTACTTCTGTTCTTTAGTTTTCGTGCAACTATGACTGACCCTAAAAAGAAAGGAAAATTAAACCCTAACGCGATTGGAATGTACTTGCACCTATTAA
Source organism: Triops cancriformis (assembly GCA_020615345.1). Classification (NCBI taxonomy): domain Eukaryota; kingdom Metazoa; phylum Arthropoda; class Branchiopoda; order Notostraca; family Triopsidae; genus Triops; species Triops cancriformis. The sequence continues at coordinate 10,876 of JAHZNP010001064.1, forward strand.
GGCGCAAGTGGACTCAACTCGAGTTCGGAAAACTTGACCCCCGAGTTCGGAAAATTCGACCCTCGAGTTCGGGAAACTCGACCCCTGAGTCGAGTTCGCAGTTGAAACTCAACCCAGATGTTAACGAGGTCAAAGGCATGAGTAAATGTGAAGGCAGAATCGATGTTAACGTTATTACCCTTACACAGGAGGCCTTAAGCAACTAACAATCTAACCCTACACTTCTTTAAAAGAAAAATTCGTAAAAATGCTAACTTTACTGGCCACGTTTGCGATTTTACGCGCAATTTACCTGGGGCACATTCTGGCTTCTGGGTAACGGCTCATTCGCCGTAGCAGTACCACATAGCTTCATTGCCTTGGACCACATAGCCCGGCAAGCAGGAGAATTCCAGCGTTTCATTATGCGGAATTTCGGCGCCTTCTTCCGTCGGTATGCCGTTTCGTTTAAAAATGGCGTTCTCCGCCTCCAGTACAATGCACGGGCCTGGGGATGGCGAGAGAAGATAATATCCCAAATTACAGTGGAAATCGATACCACCGTAAGAGGTCGTATTAAAACTTGGTAAGCAAAAGTCAAAAGAAAAAAAAGAGAAGAGTACATACTTAACAAACAAATGGGAACTTTAGGTTTCCACCGCCCCCTCATTACAGCGTACTGTTCGGTTGCTTTGGTGGGGGGGAGGAGTAGGTACCAATATCCAAATTTATTGGATATTCGCTCATGTTCACCATTATAAAATAGAAGAGGAGGGGGGGGGGAACCCGCCAACGCTCTCTGGCTTTCTGTCTGTTGGGGCAATGTTGTGATTTTTGTGAGTCTATTTTTTTTGTCTGTAGTTCTTGTTAGTTTCAAATTCATGATTTTCAACACAACTTACTTACCTTTACATTTCTTTGATTTTAGTTATACTTATGGATATATTTTTACGGTTATTAGACCTTGACATTGGAATTTAATTTTTGTCCGGCAACTGAATATAAATAATTTTGTGATCTGAGTAGTATGTTTCATGTACACCACTTTTAGGATTTGGCAAGTTGGAGTAAATATGATCTAGTGTTGATGAATAGTCTGTCGTGTATGAAGTTATATGTTGTCTTAACGCCAGGGGTTTGAGTATGTCGGTAATTTTGAGACTATGGGCACTTTGAGTATGTATATCTACGTTGAAATCACCCATTATTACGATTCTCTCATAAGAAATGTCGATGTTATGTACAAGTTCGTTCAAGGCTTGGTACAACTTCTCGATGTTGTGTCCGTGGTGTCTATAGAATACGTATACTGCTAATCGTAATTCCTCAACGTATAAGGTGGAAAATTCAAGATACTTGTTAGAACAAAAACGTGTAAAAGTTCCTGGGAGTTTGGAATATATAACAATTCCGTATGGTGAATTCCCCATGTGACTTGTAGTGAAATCCATGCGATGCAAATGGAAGTCCGGTAGGTTATAAAGGTTATTATTATCTGTTGCGCACAAACGTGTTTCACACATGGCAAATATAGTTGTCTTTGCCACAAAAGGATCGCATAGAACGTCAAGGATGTGTTTCCGTAAAGAGACGACGTTTAGAAATACCACTATTTTTGTTTGTGCTGGATTTATAGAACTTACGTCAAGTAATGTGAGTTTTTGAGGATTACTTCTGAGGCGCTTCATTTCATTTCTTACATCAGAGGAGACTTTGATACCGGATTCATTTAGATTTTCAATGTAGAGGCCATCAAGTGTTTTCGCTCTACTGATCGCTACGTAATGCATGTTGGATGTTGCGTGCGATAAGTTAATAACCACCTTGTCCATCGTTTGTCCTTGGGCACGATGAATAGTTTTTGAGCTATTTGGCCTTAACGGGTAGCTCAAATGGCCTGAAGTCGCTCAAATTCTGTTCGGAGGTTGGTGTATCTAGAAGTCAAAGGGAGTATAGGTGTCCAATTCTTTGAAAGTGTGCAGTCTTGCCGGTATAATTCTGAATTTTTCTCACGGCAATTTTTCCCTACAGAGGTATCTTTAAATTCTACCCAAATGGGAGTCTGTATAGAACAATTTACTATAGGAACCGTGTGTTGAAGGTTCGCGTCAATGTTTGTATTATCAAGAGGTGGTAAATTTTGTGGTAATCTTTTAATCGTACTTTCCGACCCATTAGCCAAACCATCATTAATGTCCGAATTAGTATTATACTCGAAAGGCAAGTCGCTCGCTATGAACAAATAACGAATACTGTTATTAGTGATAGTTCTATTTGGTAAGTTCTGTAATAAAGAATTTGTGTCAATGCCTTTTGATACTTTTAAAGGTGTATCGTTACTAACTATTATTATTTTCTCGTTTTGTGCTTGGTGCCATTCTTTTGTATTATAAGAGTCTACATCATTGTTTCGGTAACTAATCCGTTGTATATATGGGGGAGGTTTTGGAAAAACTCGGCTACGCAGTGTAGAAATATCTTCGTTAGTGTGTTCTCCCTCACGTAGACGGTTCAAGAGCTCGGCAAACTTTAAGTCTTCTTTTTGTCTCATTATTTGTTTCAGATCGTAAATCTTAAAGTAGTCCATCCATAGGTGTTGTGCTAAAATACGTGACCCTTTATTTGAATATTTGAAAATAGGCTGAGCTTTCGTAGGGGGTAGCTGAAAAAGAACACCGACATATAGTATGGATTTGCCTCCAAATATTTGCGAACTGCCAAATATTTCCTTCAAACGGAAGTTAATGAAATAAAGCATGTATATTCCTACCATTGAAACTTCGTCTATTATAAAAAGCTGTACGTCACGAAATAACATGGACAATTGGAAGCGGACTTGTGAATTAAGTGACAAAAAAGAGTTATTGCTATCAACTTGTTTTCCGGCTGGAATATGAAACGTACTATGTATTGTTGATCCGCCTACGTTGAATGCTGCTTTGCCTTTATAAGCTACTATGACGACTTTTTTTTGTGTCAGGGTTAGAGTTAGGAGCCTTATTATAGTATCGTGTTATGCATGCGTCTAGTGCTCGAACAACGACACTTTTCCCAGTACCCGCGCCTCCGCTTAGGAACCTGCAATAGCTTCCAACTTCTGTTTTATGCATGAATAGCAGATCCAGAACGAATGATCGCTGTTCTACATTGAGGCTACGCATTAAACTGTAATATTCTTCGTCATCCAGTCCATAACGTTCCGTAACTCGACTTGCCTTTCCTAATCCCGCATCATCAACACAGGAAATCGGTAAATCTTTACCTATATCTGGAAGTGGCATGGAATTATATTCGGGGTCATACATTTCGTAAGGGACATTCTCGTATTCCTGCGAATTATATTCGTCCTCGGAGTCTGTGTAATAATTACGATCAACGAACTCCTGGAGAGGTTTGTCTAATATTTCGTCAACAAAAGAACTTTAAGGCTCATAGATTTCGCGCTCTTTCTGTATACGCTGGAAAATATGTTTCTGAAAATACTTTGCTTCGTACGTTTTTTTATCTTTGAGTTCTTTGTGTTCACGCCATGGCCAATATAACATAAGTTTGGTATGGTAGTATTTTTCTGAGTTACCCTCACGACGGTAATTCATAAAGCGTAAGATGCGTTGTTTCGTTCTCACGGTGTATCTTGACTCCTTCTCTATTTTTTTGTTATTTTTGGGGTCATCCTCGAATTCCTTATCGCTTAGACACTCATCGTCGGAAAATTCCACCTGTTCCAGACAATAGCCGTCGTCACCAATAACAGTTGAATAATTGTTTGAATACGTGTGCGTATATTTAGTAATATATTCTGCCAAGCTTATATCGTTAAGGTATTTCGGTCTCCTACAATATCTGTCTAAAAAGTTTTCGCTAATAACGTTTTCGTTTTCGTCGCTCATTTTTTCGATAACTGCGAAAGGTTTCGTCAGTACGACTCTTTCCTCAGGCTCGCACGTATTAACAAAGATGACGAATCTACTGAACTTTCTTAAAGGTAATTGTAGAATTAAAAAAACTGCCTCTTGTACACCTACTTCTGATGAATTAAGAAGTCTGTTCCCCAACATCCTGAATTTTTCTCTCAAGCTAAAATTGCCATCGCGTACCTCCTGTACTACATTACGGAGTGTCTCACTCATTCCTCTCTGCGACTTAGTCATGTAACTTGCAATATACGAAGCGGCAGCATATGCATCGTCAACGAACTGTATATCCATGTTGGCATTCCAAAAAAGTAAAAGTAATGGATTGAAACCATTAATCATAGTTTCACTGGGAGCACGTTTCAGAAATAATGTTTTTTTCGAAAGTCTTGACCGCAAAGCTCCAATGTAGGTTTCAAAATTCATCGCACATGCGTTTAAAAAGTCGGAGAAAGTGGAGAAAGTTTCACTGGGTAGTTCCAGCATCTCGTGTATTTTTTTCCAAGCAAGTCTGTATTCCTGTAAATTTTCTTTGGCCTCTGTAGAATCTATTGGCTTAAGTATCATTGTGTTTGGCAGTGGAGGTTTCGGAAATCCAAAGCGGCATTTGTTATTTTTACCTTTACCTCTGCATGTAAAAGTATGTTTGTGTTTCTGTACTTCTCTAGCTATTGATGCTGATGGGCCAGCAAGCTGACATGTGATATAGCGATCGACAAAACGGATTACGCTTTCTTCGTACAACTGTTCATCCTTAAAATCCCTCGGGCAAGGCTGACCGTCACACCAGACGAACATATGTATATGAGGAGAGCCACGCTGTTGAAACTCAACGCGAATTGCATAATCTTTCAGTTTACCGAGAGGTTCTGTAGAGTGACGTAAAAATTGCAATAGAATATCTACACGGTAGTTGAAATACCTAGCGCAAGTGACACTGTCTTTTAATAAACGACATTTATTTAACCAAGTAAACGACAAAAGTTCTTCGTCTGTATATGAACGACCGTCAACTGTCCTTCCTAATATGCGTAGTAGCTCTAACCATCTAGTTTCAGCGGCAGAAAAGCTGAGAAAAAATGCTGGAGGGCCAAGTTGACGAACCATTGCAAATAAATCATGACACATACGTTGGTAATACGGAGGTGACCCACGGACGCACTTTAAGAAATTGAAACCTCCGTCAAATTGTAGGGAACGCAATATTTCTGGGGTTTTTTTAGCATTTTAGCATTGAACGGGGTACCCGGTCTTCTGTCATTTGCCTTGACAATTCGTGTCGCGAAACGCATAGTGTCAGCTATTTTCTTAATTTGTAACTTCTTAAGTTTGAAGAAAATATTAACCTCGTCCTCAGCGACACGACGGTCAACATTCTGTAACTCGGCCTTGCAAAGAGAACTATATGAAATCGGCCGACGGCGGTAACGGCGTTCCTGTTTTACAGTGTTACAAACACTTTTATCCTCTGATACCTTACAATCTTTCTTGACATACATTGGTCTTGCATATCCACAGAAGATATGTGGGAAACCAAGTTCTTCGCAGTATTTATCAGTAAGCACACCGAATGGTCTTTTATTCTCACCAGGGCTATAGTATGGATTACATCGTCACCCTCGCCATGAAGAAAATTTTCATTTAACAACACAGTATCCATGTTTACTCTTGCAATATCTTCAGGATCCTCTTGGTCACTAGTGTCGTCACAGGAGTCAGTTTTAGATAGTGTAGTGTCCTTTTTTTGACTATTTAATCCTGTAGGATCATCAACTACGCATTCTTCAGCACTTAACTCAGGCATTTCCTCTTTTGGTATAAATTGCCAGTCTTGTGCAAATGAAATGCTATGCTCAATAAATAACGGGCGCCTTACTAACAATTCCGCTGCGTTCCGTACTAGATTCGGACGTACAGTTTGCACAAATTCAGGACGAGTGTATTGTAGCTTTCTTTTCAGGGCAACTTTTATTGTTTCGAAATCCCGAAACTTGCGAGGTAGTTCGGTAATAGTTTCATCTATATCATGAGGTATATTTATGACATTTCCTTTCATTTTCGATTGACCACCCTGCCTTTGTGGCTGCACTTTTAGAAACATTAGACGTGGAGAAACTAGTCTTCTTTCCATATCATTTAAAACAGTAAGCTCGACCGGTCTTTCCGGGAAAACAACTTCGTTTAATGTCGACACCGGAGGTACTTCACCTTTTTTTATGTACCTATAACAAGTTTTGCATACGAATTCCTTATGTTCCGAAGTGAAGCATTTTTCAAGTAATTCTCTTGCACGATGGCCTTCCTTACCTGTTAACTCTTTAACAGTCATTCGCAGCATTTCTACTCTGTATAAAGTGCGTCTAAAAAATAGCTGACAGCAACAACCACAGACAAAATCAGGTCCCTGAAGAAGTAAACTTCTCATACTTTGCAAGACTGTATCTATGTAGTCAGTTTTGGTCGTCGTTACCCAGCGTGTTGCCAAAGAAACCGCACTGAGGCCCTCTGATGTGCAATTTGGATTAGCGACGTTTCCAATACAGTCTACGTTTCTGTCATTTTTATGGCAAAGGACCTCAGGGTGTCCTTCATGTGAACAATTACATATTACTGCATTAGAAAAGCAACTAAGACATACTTTATTAGAGTCAAAAATACATTCCAATGGTAAAAAACTACCTGCTTCAATTTTACAAGGATGTACAGTTAAAACAAGTGAATATATCGTAAGTTGATGCGAATCGTTCAATCCATTGAAAAATTCATGTAGTATAGTTGGGAATTCATTTACTGTACAGTTTTTAATTACTGAACACCTATCGAAAGAAGTGCAATGAACCCCACAACTACGCATACCGTTGTGACTACTAAATATACGTACAGCGTTATCTTCCGTTTTGCAGACTGCAATACAATAACTCCTATACAGTAAAAGGAAATAACTACCCTCGCGTAATGAAAGATAGAAAAAGGTACTAAACTGCGAAGGTCGAATGCTACTGCACAGCACATTACATAAATACGTGAAGGACAATCCAATGTCAGGAATTGAAAATTTACTAGGGAAACTTTCAAAAGAAATTTTAACTTGATTATTAACGAATAAGTTATACACAGATATACCAACTTTTCTCACTTCTCCAGTTATGCTCACATCCGTACATTCAAAGTCACGTAAGCGTCTGGCTGCTGCGTAGCACAAAATGAGAAAAACAATGCTAAGGGGAACAGACTGCTCACATTTTCGAGGCGAATAAAAATTGTCGGCGTAGTCAAACCCTTTGCATACAATCGTATACCTAGTAAAACTGTCACGGCTTTTAAACTGTAAGCCACAACCATTGCATTTTAGAAGAGTCAATTTTGAAGATAAAAACTCACAATTTTTTACGTGTTTTCGAAACATGTGTTGTCGATCAAAACGTACACCACAACTTTGGCACAGTAAATTCTCAGTGCACAAACCAAACGAAGTCTCATTAGTGGGAACAGATTTGTTGTGCATTAAGTTCGTACGTAAACTAGATTGCTCACTATTATATCCTTGATTTTCCTGACCGTTAACCACCAACGATACAGTATTGCTGTTCTCTTCATTTCCACTGTCAATTGTTCTTCTATTGCAATTACGACTTCTTTTTAAGTGCCTTTTATAGGTGAAATTGTTAGCAAAATTCTTACGACACGAAACGCAGGCAATACTTTTCTCTAGAGTACCTCGTTTACATACTGCTGAATGTAGACTTAAGCCACGGCGTGTAAAGAACATTCGTTCACACGTTGTACAAAGGAATTGTTCTTGGTTATTTTTTGTCTCAACGACAGACTCGGGTTCTCCAAATTCCACAGATAACTTCTTTTCTGAAGGCGAATGCTGAGATTTGTTGAAATGACTTACACGACTTTCAGTGTCTGCCACAGTTGTAATACTTTCTTTTAACACGTTACTACAGCTCTGTGCAGTTATTATCGTTTGCGATATAATTAAAGGCTCAGTTTTGTTAATGGGTTGCGACAAATTTTCAGCCTTTACAACGATTTCCGTACGATGCTCTTTCCGATCACCCGAAATAACTTTCTTCTCGAGTAACATTGCACTGTTTAGATGTATACCATCTACTTCCTGTACTCGACGATTTTCACAACTCAAATTCCTTTTTCTCGTAACGTCAATTTTTTCTGAAGGAAAACATTCTTGCAATATCTCAACACGTTCTTTTATTAAATCAGTGCAAGCAAATGCGTCAATCTCACCTTTTGAATCATTAACAGTCGATCTGGAAGTCCCTTGCAACGTTTCTGGCGGTTCGTTGGCCAAATCAGTGAAAGCCGAAGCGCCGCGTATGTTTGAAGCATCAACAGCTGACGCGAAAGTCCCGTTTGACGTCTCTCGAAGGTAGGTAGCCAAATCAATGCAAGACAACGCGCCGTTTTCATGTTTCGAATGATTTGCAACTCCTTCAGTATGCTACATACGAACCGGCATGCTCTTGTTTTTGTTATGAACTAATTTAAAATGTGAGTCATTTTCAGATTTGCGTTTTTTCGGAGTATCACTATTGCTGTTCTCTTCATTCCCACTGTCAATTGTTTTTTTATTGCAATTATGATTTCTTTTTAAGTGCCTTTTATAGGTGGAAACATTAGCAAAATTCTTACGACACGAAACGCAGGCAATACTTTTCTCTAGAGTATCTCTTTTACATGCTGCTGAATGTATACTTAAACCACGACATGTAAAGAACACTTGTTGACACGTTGTACAAAGGAATTGTTCTTGGTTATTTTTTGTCTCAACGACAGATTCGGGTTCTCCAAATTCCCTTGACGACTTCTTTTCTGAAGGCGAATGATGAGATTTGTTGAATTGACTTACACGACTTTCAGTGTCTTCCAGAACTGTAATACTTTCTTTCAACACATTAGTACAGCTCTGTACAGTTATAATCCTATCCGATATAATTAAAGGCTCAGTTCTGTTAATGGGTTTCGACAAGTTTTTAGCCTCTACAACGATTTCCGTACGATACTCTTTCCGATCAGCCGAAAAAGCTTTCTTCTCCAGTGGCATTGCACTGTTTAGATGTGTACAGTCTACTACGTGTACTAGACGATTTTCACAATTCAAATTCCGTTTTCTCGTAATATCAGATTTTTCTGAAGGAGAACATTCTTGCAATATTTCAACACGTTCTTTTATTAAATCAATGCAAGCAAAAGCGTCTATCTCACCTTTTGAATCATGAACAGTCGATCTGAAAGTCCCTTGCAACGTTTCTGGCGGTTCGTTGGCCAAATCAATGAAAGCCGTAGCGCCGTTTACGTCTGAATCATCAACAGTCGATACATTTGTCCCTTTTGACGTTTCTCGGAGGTCGGTAGCCAAATCAATGCCAAACAACGCGCCGTTTTCATTTTTCGAATGACATGCAACTCCTTCAGTATGCTCCAAACGAACTGCTAAGCTCTTGTTTTTATTACGAAGTAATTTAGGATTTGAATCATTTTCAGATTTGCGTTTTTTCAGAGTATTCAATTTATTCTTGATATCCAATTCTGATGTCGAAACACCAACATCAATAGCTTGTGTGTTATTATTAATAGCATTCCGATCAGCCGTATTGTTTAACAGTATACGTACAGGATTACATGCAACACGATTACACTTACCAACAGTTGTTAATATACCATGAGGTCGTGCACCTCGAAATTCTTCACAACAAACAGGAATAATATCGTACTGTGGATTACGACAAGAACCATACATACTCCGCAAATACTCTATAAGTGCATCGAAGTTAAATTCTAACAGAACCGCAATACCGTTTTCGTGACGGCCACCAAACTCATCGCATGCATGCGAATCGAAAACGAAATATCTACCATTACGCTCCATAATACTAGTACAAAATGAGCAACTAATAAAAAGCACCCCCACACAATTTTCCGCAAGCTTCACGGCATCTTCTAATGACCAATACCTAGTATGCGATGTAGACGGCCATATAAATCCAAATGCATCTTCACCATGCACAAAGGTCTTCAAAACCCCTAGATTTCCACAAGCAACAAACTCAGGCAATTCACGAAAGCTAAAGAATACATGAACGTGCCGATATGTACGATATATTTCGTCTCCCAATGCCATTATCTGATGCATATCATGCTCATTCCAATTTTCAGGGGAAACAAAATAACTCCATGCGATAGAAACAAAAGCCATGGGAGTGCATTGAACACCACGACTCTCAAGCGTACCAATCGAATTTTGTGAATATCGAGCTTTACACACAAGACTCATTTTTCAATACCTAAAGTACCAAATAAACGTCCAACTAATCTCAAACTCAAACTAGAAATAACAATAACTACTTTAGATTCGATTTAGAAACAGATTACGTTACCTATTCTATTGATAACGATCAAAGTAAATGTACTCACAATCCAAAGGCGCACTCGCCACTTAAACTCCGTTCTGACTCAGAAGACACGGTACTGAGCAAGTATTCCTGTTATAGCAGTCCGCCCAAATCGATCAAAAGTAGCCGGAACACCACTGCACCACCGTTCACTAAAGAAAAAGAACCACAATCATTGCAACGTCAAAACTATAAAATAATGTAAATACAGCACAAAACGGTTTTCTCCAAGTCACGCACAGGCACATTCATACATGTCTTACCAAAATCAGGAAAACAACAATTATGAGATACACCAACTGTATCGTCCTCTACCACGTTCCCAAAGTAAACCAACAAGCCTTTTAATATGTCTCTGATGTAACAATATATACTGCCCGGAAACCGACAAACGCGAACCGTTTTTCCTCACCTAAACCTCAAAAATATAATTCCCTACAATTCACACAAGGTTATTTAATGGAAATAACAGAAGAAAACCTCCTCTTGTAGTAAAAAATAATAAAACATACCTTAACACTGTTTAGAATCAGATTATCCGTTCTTCTATTTGTGTGAAAACGTTTGGTCACTAACAAATATCCCCCAATTCTTCCTTTCCTTTCGCAAATACGAATGGGAAAAAACAACGTATATCCAACGTTTCGTGGTCACCAACACTCACCGACACCAACATGCTCCGTTTGAGGTCAATGTCCTAATATTTTGAACCGAGACACACTAGCTCGTTCGAGTTCAATGTCCTAATCTTTTGCACCGACTTCAGGACTCAGTTTTGCCGTTGGCAATTTTCGCCCCTAACTCCGCCCACAAATTCTACAGCCCCTTATGGCGAGAACCGACCTAGGCTCCGCTTGTCACGCCTCTAGCGCGGACTAAACTTGAAACGATACATTAAGCTGTACCAGTCATAGACTGGCACAGCTAAAAACAAGAAGCTAATAGCGAATTCAGTTGGTCAACCTGGAACTGCACTTTCCGAACTGGGTGCAAATGTTGTCTTCAGTTGGGCTGAATTGTTCCATTGAGTCCAACAGGCGTGACGTCACAGGGCAAAAGAACTGAGTTCCCAATGCGCCCACTGCACTGCCAACTGAATTCGCTATAAATGTAGCCCTACAGGAGCAAACTTAGGGTGTGGTCACACTGTGTGGGAAGTATATCCTAGGATATAGTAACCAAGGGAATTGTACAAAGGAAATAGACAGAGCTAAAACGAGCGCGCTCGAAATTTTGCGAGCGACGAGCGCGATTGCTCGTTTCAAAAATTTGCGAGCGCAAACCGAAAGAGCGCACGCTCGTTGTAGCAGCGCCACCTAGAGTTAAATGCCGGTACTTTATGTCAAAAATCTAGCAGGGCTTTACCATTCGTTTCGGAATAATAGTTGTCACCGTTTTCGAAATTTCAATGTAAATGGGCCTTAAGTAGGTTGGTTCCACCGTGGCCTCAGTATCGTAATGCTGCTGTAGGAAATGGATTTCCTTCGCTAAAATAACCTGGCCTTCCATTGACTTTCGCAAATTCTCCTTATACGTGTCATGGTCAAAGAAGAGTAAATTTCTTTAAATAAAATTATAAGATTATGATTAATTAGGTTTCTTTTGGTTTCCTTAAATTATTTAGTTAAAAATAGGTTCAGTGATGGATCTGAGGGTCACGGCCGAACTACCGCTAAAAATGTATGAAAATAGCAATTATAGGGGAAAATAAGTGTATAGTAAGGTAAAATAAGGTAGAAGTTTTAAAATCACATTGAAACTTAAATATAACTCAAAGAAAAATTGAGAAGCAATTTTTTTATAAATGTATTTTTTTAGTAAAAATAGGTCATTTTCCTAGCAAAGTGAAAACATTCAAAAGAGCGCGAGCGGGAGCGCGAGCCGCTCTTTTTTAAAAATTGCGAGCGCGAGCGTGAGCGCTAGTTTGAAACGAGCGCGCTCGTTGAAAAACGAGCGATTTTTAGCTCTGGAAATAGATGCCACCGGTCACATTTACCGTATTTGTCAAGGTAATCGGTGATAATCCGATGATTCCCACGTATCGATATTTAGCGCTAGCTTCAAATAGATGAAACAAGGAGTAAAGGTTTCTCTAGTTCCGTGTCAAGTTTTATGAATTGCGTGTTAATTCGCATTCTGATATTGGAGGTCTTTATAATGAATCATTACTGTTATGTAAAACTTGTTGTTTTTTACATAGATACCCAACAACGCTAGATTTTATTCATAAAATCCTTCATTCATACAAAAATCGCGCGAAAGCGGCGCGTCAGCCTGACCTCGGTCATGCAAAGGTAACGTAAGATTTTTCTTGGGGATTAGGAAAGAGGTCACACTTGAAGAACTCCCCTGGTTATAGCCCCTTGGTGAAACCTACCGAAGGTCTCACTCGTAAACCCAGGAGGTATGGCGGAATTTCAGGTGAATAGTGCCATCGGAAAAAGAGCATGGTAACTCGTACCGGACCCAGGAGTTTGCCGCTCCTCAGCCCTTTTGAAAGAAATTACTCAGAAAACTTACAACACTTAGAGACTTAATAGTTACCGACAGCTTAGGTCAAACAATTTAGTAACATGTACTACTTTCACAAGGCTTTTTTATTTAGTATGAATCAGAATACACTACACTGTGAACGTATTGAAGTACTTGCAATTATCCGTTACTCTTAATCCATTACGTTTCCGTAAAATGCTTGACAAACGTACTGTGTTTCTACTATTCGTGCATTTTTTTCGATCTCGTCTTGAACGCCGCAGACGCTTTTTTGAATTCTTCAAACTGCTGGTGAAAACGTCACGCAATAGATCGATACCTCGTTCTATTTGGAAGATTGATAGATGCGACAGGCTATGGATTACCATACAGTTAAACTGGAGCAATACTGAGTAGAAAAGAACCTTCCGTCTTTCAAGGAAAACGTTCGACTATTTGTGCATTTTGTTAAAAGACACTTTATCATGGAAAATAACATATTTCCGTTACCCTATCTCCCTGGAAAAGAGAATCGTCTTAACTTTATGGCGACTCGGGACCAATATTGAATTCCGGAGTTTGGCAAATATTTTTGGAATTGCGAAACCTACAGCGGTTTATATTTTTCATGAAACTTGTAAAGCTATATAAGAGATCTCGGTCCAAGAGTTATTCGTTTGCCCACTGGAAATGAACTGCGAAAGACTGTTGAATACTTCTCTCGCCGTAAGTTGCCCCAGTGTGTAGGCGCAATATACGGGACATATCCCAATTCTTGCTCCCAAAAATTTCCCTGCAGATTTCTATTGTGTACAGTAGTGGGCAAAAAAAGGGTGTGGACAGCGCGCTTAAATGGCACGTGCATGCCCAGGCAAGCGCCAAGCTCGTTCCGCGGGGTTATGCTCTTGCCGAACAGTCAAGGCAAGCGGGGAAAAGAGAACTCGCGTTTCGCGAAATGTTGGATACGTTTTTCAGCCTATGTAATTAATTTCTTTCGATCGACAATACGTAAAAATATGTTTTAATGCGATAACCTTTGTTTTTCATTCTTTTAAGTAAATACATTATTTTGCGCTGAATATGTTTCGTTTAGAATTTGGCTTCGACATATAACGTATGAGATAAAAAGACATTTTCTAAGTCATCTGAAGGTTTGCCGCATTTATTTAATAGAAATCGGTAATATGTCGACCAAGGGTTAGGATTGCGCTATAGAGTTTGCTAGGGTTGCCTGTTGAATTCCACCACACCATTTTGCTACGTAACTACCCCGTTCCTAGTTTTCTGTCTGTTTCCTACATACGTTACTCGCAGGATCTTCCGTAAACTTTAGCTGTAATACAGTTGAACGTAAAAAGTTCGCTACTTCCGAAAACACATGTTTTCGCTTCAGTTCTTATATGAAGGGAATCTATGTAACAGAAAGTTTCAGTACTGAGCCAGGATCAGAACACATACCACACAAATGTCTCCACAACTGAGCTTGGAAATAAAAGGCCAGATAATAGATAATACCAAGCTGAAACATCACTTGCACAAATAGCACGGCAACTTAATATCACAGAAAACACCGTTCGAAGGTGGATAAGTCGATACAACGAAGACGGTAATATTCAGAGAAAGGTAATTATTATTTTAGGTATCCTGAGAATTAGCTTTGTTGCATAAAGCAAACGGTAATTTGGAACCAACGCAGGTTGGTTCTGGTCACCCGAAAGTAGCCCTTGAGGAAGACAGCTATAGGCTCATCGCGGCTGCTGTTGCCTACCCAACCCTTCCTATGCATAAATTATTAGACGCTGCAGGTTGCGATTTTATGCGGCATACGGGATATCGCGTCCTGGGTAGTGTTGGCATCAACTGCCGAAGGCCGGCGAGGAAATTTGTTCTTTCGCAACAGCACAAATGGGGGAGGCTACTATTTTGCGAAAGATATTTTAACGCAACGGACGATTTCTGGGCCCAAGTAGTTTTTTCAGATGAAACTACCTTATCATCAGTATAAAATAAACCAATGACGGTTTATCGAGACGTAAATTCTTGCATTTAACGTTCCTTCTATCTAATTTTCAAGTATCAGCAAAACCAAAGGTTAAATGAAAACATGATTCAGGACTCATGCCGAAGTGGGGGGTTTTCTGTCTCTGCATTTGCCTGGTTTTCAGCAGTTACTGGGTTCAGTAGACTAATCAGAGCCGACAAATTAAACTCCAAAGGCTATTTGGAAATTTTGCATCAGGAGGTCCCAATTATGAGAGCTTTACTTGGGGAAAATTTGGTTTACCAGCAAGACAATTCGCCTATCCACAAAGCTTTTAATGCCATGCAATTCCTCCGGGAAGAAGGAGTAACACTTCTTCCACACCCACCTAGATATCCGGATCTGAACCCAACAGAAAATGCTTGGGCATTTCTGAAGCGGAAAATTAACGTAAGCCTTAGTAATGGTCCATGTCATTGTTATCTAAAAAAACGCCAAAAATAGACAAAAAACGTAAGGAACAAAAAGGAGTTGTGGAATGAAGCTGAGCGGGTCTGGGAAAAGATGACCGGAAAACCTGAACTATGCACAGCGTTGGCTTTTTCTATGCCACAACGCCTTAGAGATTGCGTAGATAATCATGGGGGTATCACCAAATACTCAAAAGATGTTAGCGGATTACCACAACTTTTTCCTTTCGGCGGTAAAATGTAGATATTTAGCAAAAGAAAAATACTTTTATTTATACATTTGTTTTCAACAGTGACCCAGTTGGACAGTTTGTTCAAAGAAGACTAGTCATTTTAATTTAATAGAAGTCCTGCCCTTTGTTTCCAGTATTTCAAAATGAAACCAGATTGCGCACATAATTAAAATTATAGCAAAATACAATGCTATACCCGGTAAAGAGATAACTAAAATTGTGTGTAGTGCACATTTCCTTTCTCGGATAGGTTTCAAGTGCAGTGCCACGGCCTCCGCAGTCCACTTCAGGCAGTGCCTGGACATGCCCGCGCGCACTGTACCTGTTTTCCCTCCCTTTTCTTGCCCACTACTGTACGTAAAGGATGTTACACTGTCATTTTGCAAGCCGTCGTTGACAGCTCCCTTAGATTTATTAATGTAAATATTGGCTGGCAAGGCTCTGTACACGATGCGACAGTTCTTGTGAACAGTAATTTGTATAGACTTGCTGAGCAGAACAGGCTCTTTCCCCTGGAAACACGTGATATTCCCGGTGTTGAAGTGCCGTATTACATCATTGGTGAGGCAGCGGTGAGGCAGCTTAAGTGAGACCTATCGGTATAAGAAACCTAAAGCTAGGTGCACACCTAAGACGAAAGACGGAAGACGAGAGACGAAGACAAATGGAAAACATGAAAGAGTGTGGCATGGTGACAGAGACGAAAGACAGGCGGGAAAGTCGAACACTTATTACTCTCGCTTCCCAGTACCAAGATTTTTATGTATTGATGCACAGATATTTGTCAAGGAATACAGTTATCTAACACTAAGCCTCGGAAGAGCAAAAGTAGTCTAACAATTTAATATTACAATTGATGATTATATTTTAATGTAAATATGTGTAATGCAGAGAAGAAATAGTAACCAATAGCTTTTTGGGGAAATGCAATAGCACTCAAGTATTCGCAATCATTAGTCTATAAAGCAATTTCTCTATAATTAATATAAAAATTATTAACGTAAGTTAATACCAGTTGACAAATTCACTTCTTTGCTGATTTGCTCCCAGCGGTTTGCTTAATGTTTCTATTTTTGTGCGCTTTGTCACTACACGTAAACAAGAGTGAAAATTCCCGCACACAATATATAATAGCAAATTTCTGTTCATCGGTTAGTTTTTGTGATTTATGTACTTCGACATTTTAGTGCTGCAACATAAATGGTACAAATCAGACTGAGTGAAGGCGATTTGTACAAGTTAACATGCAACA
>JAHZNP010001065.1:0-27540 GCA_020615345.1 Triops cancriformis
CAGAAACCTGACTTTGTAACACAAATCTTAATACATTTGTCTATTTGGACGAATTAATACACTTTGTAAACTATCAATTCATGTCTTGTTTTCGCCGTGTGCCAACAGTGAAATTTCTCACACCGAGTTCCTAAATGTTCGCTGATAGTTAGAAAAAACCTTCGCTGTTGGTTAGGAAAAAATGTTCGCTGTTGGCTAGGAACGTTCGAAAAGCTACAAACGAGAAAAAAAAGAAAGGAAAATGCGAATGCAAGCAGTAGAAAGAGGGGTAGATCGCATTCCTCGCAAAACATGATTATGAAAGCTGTTACCGCTGAAGAAAAATTCGTTATCTTTCAGATCGGCTGTTGTGACCTTTGAATTTAAAAGATATAAAGAAAGAAAAAACATAAATAACGAAACTAAATTTGCGAATAATATAAACGTGTATTTAGGCAAAAAAACAAGAACTACGTTCATCACTTATCAATGAGTAGCGCATAACACGTAATGTATATTTCACTGACAACATTTCATTCGAAAAAGGCGCGCTTCCAGGATCTGGTGACGTCACGCTTCAACGCCATCTATATTGCCAGCCACGGGACGGCGCAACCTTGTTTCTACTAACCTTAGGGTGACGGCAAAGGTGATGGTAGGTGACCGAGGGGATGGGTGGGTAAAAAATTCGCGATTTTTGGGTGGCGCCATTTGTGGACGATCTCTTAGCTGTCCCAAAACCCAGTAGCAAGTGTTAGCTTTGGAGTCCTTTCCAACCCCACCGAATACACAAGTCGTTTTGCCCCTCCGCCCTCCCACCCACCCAGTTCTAGAGCACACGTTTGATAGACATTTTCAGTTATCAGATGTGTTTTCAGTTGGTACAGATTTCAAACAGTCAAGTGATCCTAAAGATACGTAAAACAGTGCTGCTATTGATAGAACAAAGAATTGGTAGTTACTTTAGCTCCAGCGGAAAATATAATCAATCGCAAATGTTATGTGACCTTCAACGAGGCTCCCGCAAGGATTTTTTTGTAATAAGTTGACCCGTGTTTTGAATCATGTGTATGTGTAATGTGTAAATATTCCGAGATATATGTTTAAAAAGTGTGTAAAATGTGTAAACTATGCATGATGTATGTGTAAAACTATGTATGATTTATGTATAAAACTATGTATGGTGAATGTGTAAAACTATGTATGATGTATGTGTAAACTACGTGTGATATATGTGTAAAATGTACGTGTAAAGTGTGGAAAACTATGAATGATGTGTGTGTAAATGTGTAAAACTATGTATGGTGTATGTGTAAGATGTATGTGTAAAGCTATGGGATGATGTGTGTATAAGATGTATGTGTAAAGCTATGGGATGATGTGTGTATAAGATGTATGTGTAAAATGTGTAAAAATATGTATAATGTATGTGTAAGACGCAGGCCTATGTGTAAAAAGCCAGTTATGTTCGCATGTCTTTTATGTACCGATGGTGGGTTTTTCTGTTCTGTAATGTTCTGTAATGTCTGTTCTGAAAACTGTTCTTTTAAGGAAAAAAGAACAGTCGAAAATACAGTCACACATGTGAGCTCTACTTTAAAACAAACCGGCTATGTTATGGGCATTCATACCAGTTTTTAAGGTTTTTATATTGCCAAATATTGGGGTTAAGTTTCCAAATTTTGGTCTTCCGCGCACTTAATGTAGGAGGATATAATTGCCAAATTTTGGGGCGATACTAGCGAGTTTAAGGGAACGAAAACGAGTTTTTGGTGGTTCCTATATACCTGCTTTAGGGGTTCAAATGCACCAGTTTTGGGGGAATCAATTTACCATCTTTTGGGCAAGATCCCCAACCCGGAATTTTAGGGGTTTAAAAGCCCCAACCTGGTTCCCGTAGTTTCTAGGGCCTTTTTGCCCCAAAAGAAGGGGGGGAAATTTTACAGTGTGCAGTCCCGGTCATCGCCAGCCTACTCAAAGAAGCTCTAAATGATTTTTTCATCGTCACAGAGGTAAATTTTAATAACAGATGTTGTTCATTCATAGGCCACTAACTAATTGTAATTTAGGATCTGGAAGGTACGACAGAAAATCTTCCGTCACAGCCTTGTGTCCTAGTCATAGGGGAAGGCCTTCTCGCTGCTGAGAAGTATTTCGTTTGCATCGAACAAGAACGCATGATGGTGTGCTCCGGTCTTGAAGAGGTCACGTTAGCGGCTTTTGGTTGCTAATACGTGTTTTGGCTGTGCTATCCTGCAACTATGGGGGCAACAATGATGGATTTTCTCGAAAGGTAGTTTCCATACTTGTAAAAGTTCACTCTTTTAGTTTTATTTATTGATAGGAATATTTTCGGCATAGTAGATGCCAAAGGGGCCAAGGATTCCAGAAGGAAGAGCGTGAAAATCCACACCAAATTGGCGAAATTTAACAACAGAAAGGTAGATGATACCGTGTCATCTGTTTACTCCGAGGTTTAAATCGAAGTGCTCTCGTATTTGTGTCGAGGCGGTCACCGTTTAATTATACGGTGAAATTGCAAGTTTTTTTATATTCGCTGATAATTGTAAATTTTGGTCTTATTTTTGGATTATTCAAACAGTGTCGAATCCTAAAAAATTTCAGATCTACTGTGTCAAATGTGGTGAATTTACAGCGAATCTTTTGTTTAGTTATAATTATTGGCTTGTCAGGTGGATTCCTCACGAGATATTGCTCAAATACAAGAACTTTTCCGTTTTATACAAAGCGTGATACAGAGATTTACTATTTTTGCTTTCCAAATTACGGGTACTTTTGTGTTATTTTTTATGACTCCTAACTGTAATATAACGCAAATTTATAGTAAATTAACAAAATTCGTAGTATTGTTACAAAACTATTATGTAAAAACACAATCACGAACGTAACCGTTTTTACATTTACGTTTGTAAAACTACAACGAATGCTTGTAAATGTAAATAATAAAAATCCTAATAATTTAACGAACAAGTTTAATAATAGCATGTTCGACAAATCCTTGTAAATTTACAGAAACAGTAGTAAATGAAGTACAAACATATTTGTATGTTTAGTTACAAACAACACTTCGTATTAGCTTTTACAGATACATTAATAGTTGAATTTGCTGCACAATAAATTTTTAGTAAAAATACAATATTTTTTTACAGTGTACTAAATAGGCAGCGAACATAATGTGATTTTTTGGGACAGGAAATTTAAATATATCGCAAAGGGTGGGTTACGTACCACGTCGTACATGAAGTGAGGCGCTCATGTGCAATAACATTTTTATCTTATCGTCGGAAAAATGTGGAATGAAGCCTTATCTGTTCCATGAAACGACCCTTAAAACAAATAGCCGCTGACCAACGAACTAGAGCATTGCCTGTCAGTGAAGATTCTCATAAGGTGTACAAGTATACGTCCTTCCGAATTGCTGTTTATTACAGTTGGGTAACTCCGAAAACTGGTGTGTACTAAAACTTATCACCCCATCGTAATTATGAAGTTTACAACGTGGATTATAGTGTTTGGGGTGTTTCAGCTATCCAAAGGTGATTTTACGTTACACATTGCACATGTCAACGATTTGTGGTACCAGCTGGATGAAATCGCCGATAACTACGGGCCTTGTCAACGTACAAGTCCTCCCAGTACTACTAGTGCAGAAATTACGACTAGCTCGTTGACTACAAGATCAACTAATGGCCCAACCACTTTCATTAATAGTCTTGTGACTACGTCAGAAGCCTTTACTTCCAAATCTACCAGAACAACAGTAACGGAGGATCAGACTTCTCCATCTCCTTCCTCGTTTTCTACTTTGTCTACTTTATCTACAATCGAGAGTGACATCTCCACAACGAATTACGAATTCAGCTCTGCTTCCGTAGTTTCGACTAGTAACCTACCCACAGACACTCATGGTTTTGTGACTACGTCACCAGCCACTTCTGCTGAATCTACCGAAACAACAGCTACAGACGATACGACTTCTCCGTCTCCTTCCCCTTTTTCTACTGTGTCTACCTTATCCGAAACCGCGAGTGATCACTTGCAATTCTACACCCCTACAACAAATAGCCAATCCAGTTCTACGGCAAAAAGTTCGTGGCGGCATCCACAGAACGCAACAGATGTGTGCTTTGGTGGCGCTGAACGTCACAAGGCCAAGCTAACGGATTTGCAGATCGCTGCGACAGCACAGGGAGCCTATTTCTTGAATGTGAACGCAGGGAATATGATTGGTGAGCCAAACTGGCTTTCGGTATTAGGCCCAGAGCCTGCTGCTTCCATTGCGTACGAATTAGGCTACCACGCCATGGTAAAATTCTTGCCAGGTTTTGCTTGAACAAATAAAAGTTTGATGGTAAAATCTTTTTGTATTTAGGGATTAGGTCCCCGAGACTTCTTACATGGAGTTTCTGTCTTGGCTGAATATTTGAAACAACTTAAGTCTCGCAACGTACCAGTAATTTGCTCAAATCTGGATATTTCTGCTGAGCCTTTGCTGAAAGACCTCATTCAGCCATATTTAAACGTCTCTATTACTGTGAGCGACAAATCGATGCGAATTGGCATTGTGGGATTTCTTTCCAAAGAAGACGGGGTAAGCATAGTTTTCCGAGGTTCAATGCCTACTTTTGGTGTTTAATTCTTATATTTAATTAAAATGTCCCACATGCAGTAATTTCATTATTTGAATAAGTTTCGTTATTAGTAATGCTACTTTGTCTCTATATTTCTAAATTTAAGTACATATGTGCACTGGAAAAGCTATAAACCAAGTTATGAATTATTTACTGATTGATTGTTAATAGAGGGAAAGATCTAATATGGGCTACGATTTTATTTCTTCAAACAAAAATCGCCGAAACTGAGATAGCCGATCGGTTCAAAGCTTGATGGATATGTTCGGAGTAGCACTTCGAAGAACAACTTGTAACTGATGAAATTTTAGAATGTCACGTTATAGAGTTAAAATCTTGTTCACCTTTACTTGTACACACTTACAGCTTTTACTATGGGCATTACTTATAGTTCACTATCATTTTTTTTATTATTATTTTGCTTTTTGCAGTACGCAGCCGATTTCGGTCGAACGAAAATCGTGAATGGTGGACTTACGAATGCAGTCAACAGTTTGAAACAACAAGGCATAAAGACCATAATTGCCCTAGGTGAAATGGTTAATTTCTGGATAAAACAAAGTTAAAACTGCGTAACATATAATATAGGTAATGCAAGAATGGATCAAATTGAAATTATTGCCGACAAGGTACCGGACATTGATATCGTCATTGGAGGCGGTTCCAACGTTTTTCTGTACAATGGTAATGGCTTTTGAGATAAATTTAACGGTCAAACGCTGAACAATGAATTAACCTTAGGGAATTCGCCCTCCAGCGATATCGTGAATGGTAGTTATCCAACAATTTTGAACAAGAAGCTCTATGTGGTTGAAGAACCTCACCAAGGCAAGTACCTTGGGCATTTTAATGTAACCTTTGATGATTCTGGCAACATAAAATCTTCGAGTGAAACAAACAATCCAGTTCTGCTGAACGAAATGGTCACTACAAGTAATATTTAAAAGGCTGACATTAGCAACCAAATACTGAAATAATATTGCTAAAAATATTCAAGCTGCTCTCACGACAATGGTTGCCACGTGGTCAGCGTGGGTACAAGGCAATGTTAGCGAACGTTTGGGCGCCACCGTAACGCCATTTTTCAGCAGCAGCGGCAATGACTGTTGGACGCAAGAATGCAGTACAGGAAACCTACTTACTGACGCCATTCTCGATAGCTTCAATCTCAAACCTTGGTCTGAAAACATGGCAGCAGTGTTTTGGCCAGGATTAGCTTTCACGCTGCACAATCCTTCCAATAGAACCATCTATTTTGAAGATATCGTGGCTCTCTTACCCCATAATTACGGATTACACACTGGGAAAATGCCAGGCAACCTTATCCGTCAATTTCTGGAAAAGTCAGTTGAAAAGACTAGTGATGGGAGATTCCTTCAGATGGCAGGTGAGTACCCGCGCGGTAGAAACAAGATATGTGTAAGCTCTCAATTCGAAGACAGAATAAAGTTAATGCACAGAGGAAGTTTACATCATGAAGCTTATCAACATTAGCTCGCAATTCAAAGGAAAGTTTTGCAAAATGTGCAGAAACAGTTGTGTTAGCATGGATAATGGGTGGGGGTTGGAAACGGGTTATTTGAGGATTTATGTATTAATTGCAGGTGCACGTTTTACGTACGATATGGCCAAACCAGTTAATAGTCGAGTTAAATCAGTTTACCTCCGAAATCCTGCCTCGCCTACAGCAAATGTAGAAGAACTTAGAGACGATGCTTTGTATCTTATTGGAATTCCGTCTGTTATTGCTAACGCGGGTGTACATTTCCTCTCTGGCGTAAACTTCTCCGATACAGGTAATCGTCAGTTTTAATTGATTATAAAGGCAAGCTTATTAAAATAATGTATTTGTAGGTCTAGGTGAACAAGAAATTTTGCGAGATTACATTAAAAAGATTCAAATTGTCAATGTTGGCAAAGAAGGAAGAATTCAAGCAGCGGTTGTAATTACGCCTTGCAAGACCGACGTCACTGGAACCGTTTTCCGTAAGACCAAAGAACCACATTTACATGTGAACACAGTTTTCTTACATTTTCACTTCCTTTCAGTTACCATTTTTTTGACATTGCTATTCACCGGCGTCATTTACCTATGTTACCTCTATGTTTGGCCGAAGTACCGCGAACGGCGGGGATCCATGATGAATTTGATTCGGTAGTTCATTCAGTACTACGCTTCCCATACCACTAATTAACCAACGCATTAATACCCTTTAACTGATGTCTTAGGATGCAAGAAAGGCCTAGGTGAATGTAATCTATCCTACTTTACTTTAGAAAAGTTCCACAATGTACAATATTAAGAGTGTAGTTTACAAGGTACGTGTATTTTGCAATTAATCGGCATAATGAGCATTTATAACTCCACGGGGAAGAAAAAAGGATTTTAGATTACATATTTGCTCTTTCAAGTCTGCAAGACTAGCGTAAATCTAGACCCATAACATAACAGCAGTATATTTTTTTCTTTTTGGTTTTTCATTGGAGGAAACTGGCCCACGAGAATATTACACACACAACCTTGTTTCGTTTTGTCACTTTACACTTTCTCGCTCTCGTCGGAAGGAGGCTCGAGGTTCATGTAAGCGTCATCTTGGTATTGGTCCAAATCCACATAGCCTCCGGCATCATCCAACAAATGAGCCAGATCCGAACGCAATTCTGAGAAGTCAGGGCGTCGCGAGGGGTCGCTGTGCCAACATTTTTGCATTAACCGGTACAGTTCAGGACGACAGTGACTTGGTCGATCAGGTTTATAACCGTCGCGAACTTTCCGCATCACTTCACGCGCTTCCATGCCAGGATACGGCGTAGAACCTAAATCGAAAATTAAATATGGCAGTTACTCCAACCGAAAAATTAAACATATACATTTTACGAAAATAACCGTGCACAACCCCTTACTAACTTCACTTCGTTATTTGACTTTGTTTTAACTTAACATTGCTTAACTAATATTGCGGAACTCTATTGTTTAACTGTACTGACTATAAACGCATATCACATTTCAGTAGCAGGGTTTGGTACATATGCGACAGATGTGGCTAAAAGAAAAGCGAAAGAATTACACAACACTACAACTCCGTCAGCTTGCCAATTGCTGGTTTTTCTATTTTAGGAAAGAGAATTTTCGTAGGCTTGTAGCCACCGACTTCAAAACAAGCGTTTTGTCCTTTTTCTACGCAACTACAACAATGAAAGGCGACGTGAAATGCTGCCCACGCGCAAAGTTGTAGCACGTGGCCTTACAGAACGCTGCTTTCCAAGATGGCAGAATTACGTTCTGGAAGACTACGGAAGCTTTGCCTTCTTTTCGTTTTACAATTGTGTACTATGCCAACAGCTACCATGGATCAAATACGTTACACTCCTTTAACATTTAAATTAACCGAATTGATTCAAAAGGGTTATGTTCAACAACGAATATTGCGTTTCTTACCTAAGGTAACAATTTCCCACAGTAATACGCCAAAGCTCCACACGTCCGATTTCTGGGTAAATACGCTATGCACTAATGATTCCGGCGCCATCCACCGTATAGGCAAAGCGCCCTAGAAACACAATTTTCGAAATTAAAAACACGTGTCTCCCCTGTTCCTGAACCATCATTCGCCCTACTTTAACTCGTTGCTCATACATTTCCCCGGTCGTGTCTTTGACGTTTCTGGACATGCCAAAATCGGCCACCTTGCACATTTTATTATGGTCCACTAACACATTCCTGGCCGCCAAGTCTCGGTGCACAATCTGAACCCCAAATTTGTACTATTCATACCGGAAAACAACACCGTATTTATGCTTACCCCTTTGGAAGCAATATACTCCATGCCTTTCGCCACACAATATGCAAATGTGGTCAAATCGCGAGACGTCAACGCTTCTGCGTCTCGTGAGAAGTTGTAATACCGTTGTTGCGTTCTATGATCCCTCAAGAATGTCAATAAACGCCCGAACATGACGTACTCCATAATCAGCAAGTAAGGCTCTGTCAATTATACAAAATCACAATCATTATTTCCTCACATAAATCCATTATTTCTTTTTAAAATTTACTGTACCTTGCTCAGTGCAGCATCCAACTAACGCTACCACATTCGGATGCGGCCCTAATTGCTGCATAATGTTCATTTCCTTCAACAATTCTTGTTTCTCCTTAGGAGACGCCCCATCTTTGACAAGCTTGGCCGCGACCAGCAAAGTTCCCTGATAGCCACAAATGTCTTCTGCCTCGGCTTTCCAAACCTACCCAGTTTTTATTTAGAAACTTAAAAAAAAAAACGCTCTGCCCCATGAAATCTCATAACTCACCTGGCCAAAGTAGCCCTCGCCCACTAAGGTCTGAAGCTTCACTTTCGAGCGTGGGAATTCCCACGGTGACGCTTTCAATTGGCAATTCCGGGCGTTGTACGGCATGAGATCTTCTTTGTCACTGGCCTATATCACACGATATTTACTTTCCTCTCCGCAATCGGAAATTTTCTAATCTCGTCTCATGACGACTTCTTACCCCATGAGCAAACCGGTGAGCTTTAGCAGCCGGTATGGGCACTGGTGCTAAAAATGCACTTGACTTTCTTCCGTTGCGAAATTCGCTCTCCGATGACGTATCCGATTCACTCAATCGCTGCAAAAGAGCAAACATAAGACGTCTTAGATTTCCAGTTATTTCTGGCGATATTTGCACGTTTTTTTAGAATCGACGTGGGCTTTCCTACGCTTTTCCTTAGCTTATTGATTTAATTTGTATTCATTTTTTATATGATTTTTACCTCTTTTCTGCGATTCAGCTGAAACTTAATCAACCAAACCAACGCTCCCGCGACCGGTACGATTCCCACGACCCCAATTATATAAATCGAGGTGGTGGTTTGCTGGATGTGGTCGTTTTCATGGACCGGCACGGGTTCGACCTGCTCAGAGGAGGCAGACGGCGGATTGTCCACTTTGACGACGGCGTTAACGGGTGTAGAGGACGGCTCGGAGGAGAAGAAGGTCGGTTTGGGTCGCAAGAATGCGTTAGTCTCAGTGCCTAGCATGTTTTGGATATTGAGGATGTCTTCGATTGCCAGCGGACGGTGTGACGTACTAGAATTCGGGTACGAGTGAACATTGAACGTGCTGGGTGACACGGAATCTTCGGTCATTTCTATTCCTGATAAATTATCTTCGGCTTGAAAGACAGCTGGAGGTTGAGTGACACTAGGTGAATTCCGGTTTTCCATATGGAAAGGATAGTAGTCGTACATCGACGGCAAAACAGGCGGCACCATGGGCAAAATGTCAACTTCGCTTGCAACCGGCAACTTTGCCTGCTCAGATGACAACTCACCCCGGTCAAGCTTGTCACTCTCTACTGCCTGATTGGCTTCCAATCGAGGGTTTGTGGTTGAAGTAACTGGTAACGCTTCTTGGTTGCTGTCGGAATTATACGGTCGGACGGCATCTTCTAATGTAAAAGGAATCAACGCAACTTCGCGCCCCAGCGTTGAATTCATTGTCGTTGTTGACGGGTTTTTTGATACTGTATTAGAAGAACTTTCGACCGCAAGCACAAACGTTGGGGAAATAATAGGTTCGGTGATCATGGTAACGGTAGGATACGGTTGCTTTTCATTGACTGTTGACGAGGATGGAAGAGTGGTAGGTTTATGCGTTACGTAAGGGGAAACGTTGCTTAATCGCTGCAGGCCGTTGGGCGCGCTGGAAGTTGTAAACAGTTGTGCAAGAGTCGCAAAGCTGTTTACGGTTAGTGTGGGAGTGAATGTAGCCGACAATGAAGCTTCGATGGGATTTACATTAGCTAAATCTGGCAACTGGCCTTCGTTCTCTATTTTTTCATTGCGAGTCGTATCGGTTTGCGTTTGTAATGATGATAGGTGGGAAATCAGTGAAGCAGGCGATTTTTCCCTGATTGGGTTTATTGGGTTGGTTGTAGAGAAAACAGATGGCGATACTGTCGTGTTGACCGCATGCTTTTCCACAGTGGCGTCCGGTGAAACCGTGGTATTCTCTACCTTTGTAGTCGAATTTGTAGCATTATTTTCACGTTCTTTTTGTAAAGGGAGAAAGGCTCTTGTGACTTCTTTCTTGGTGGCCCATAATGTCGTTGAATTCCCCATGCGTTGCGTTGAAAACAACGGCAATGTAGTTGTAGGAGCTTGGGTAGTTGTAGTGGTAGTTGTTGTGGTGGTGCTTGTATTAGTACTTGTACTACCCTTCGAGGAATGACCAGTTTCTGTGCTGTTTGGCCGGTTTCTAACCATAATGCGTCGGATTGGGGTTAAGTTGGGTTTCGCCGTCTTGTAGGTCGTCTCATTAGCATTGATACGATTAGCCCCACCCAAATGCGTATGGACATTTGGGACAAGTGGAACAGGTCGTAACGCATTGTGATGGTGGCTCGCGGCGGTTGCGTTAGGAACTTGTATCAACGACTGTCGATGCAAACTTTCTGTTCTGGTGCGTTCACGGAGGATCTCAGTATGCTGCACGCGACTCACAGCTTCATCCGACGCTTTAATAATGACCGGTAAGGGCCGGTGAAAGGGAGACCTGGTCAAGGTTAGGGGCCGCGTGCGTGTCTTTTCGGTAGTCGCATTTACATCACTACTCTTACTACCAGCATTCGATGAAAGGGTGCTGGGATTGATTGTCTCCGCCAAAGTGGTACTTTTCCACTTTGGCGTCGTAGAGGTGGTAGTAGTGCTGGTGGTGGGGTTAGTTGTAAAGACCGTTGCAGTCGAGTCGTTGTACCGGAAAGGCACCAATTCGCTAGCGTGCTTTTCCATATCTTCGTGATTTTCAATGTAGTCTTCATCGTCATGATGATCAGGCACTGTTGAGGCTGAGATTGCGGTGGTTACCTGAGCTGCAGGAGTTGATGCACCTACCACTTTCTCTCGGTGCCTTAAAATCCGGTTCCTAAACTCTACCAGCGGAGTGTCGCGAGCATCCCGCGCACGGTTACTATCACTATTACTACTACTTTCTACTTTGGGCCGCTGGTGAGCAGCCGCCATCAGTAAACCACCATCAGGAGCACTTATGAGCGGAGAATGCATGATATCCATCCTTCTACTTAATCTCATACCAAACTCTTGATATTCCTCTGGAAGGGGCCATTCTTCAGCTTCCAAAGTTGTAGATTCAACTAGATAAACACATGTGGAAAATACGGTATACTTTAACTTTCATTTTTCGCAAAGGAAACAAGATTGTCGTATCATCTCCTGTCTCAAGTTACTTTTGTGTTTTGAAGGTGATTGTGTCCAAAAGTGAACCTATTTCGCGAATTAAGGGTCGTTGGACCGGAAGAAAGTCCTAAGCCAATTAGTTGGTACAACACAAAAGGTTTCCCTTTCGCGAGAAATTTTTGAAAGTTCTTCAGGTCCCTGGCCCCATTTTAACTTGCTAGCGCTATAATTCCAAACGCACGCAAACGGAACGGAGCAACGAACTTGGCAGCAGCCGAGACAAATTGTTATCCAAGGCAAATTTTGAATATGCTTAGCAATTAAAAAGACAGAATTGCGATAAAGTGGGCCTGACAGGCGAAGTTTTGGAGTGTCCATTTTCCACAAAGAAAAATGTGACACACTAGAGTCGAAAGATTTTCTAGATTGAGGCAAGGTCGACTATTTTTACAACGCAAAGTAAGGCCACTAAGGAAATATGGGAGCTTTTCTCCCCTGCTCTTGCTGTTTCAATGACAAACTTAGTTCTCTTCTCTTCCATTCTTCCTTGCAAGGCCTACCTACCGTTTTCGGACAAAAACTTTAAATAAACAACTTTACCTTCCAGTTTTCTTTACTTGTATACACAGTAAACAATACACAATGACGTATAAAATGACGACAAAAAAGCTTCCGGTGGCACTTTAGTTTGCAACTGCAGTCAAGGCTATTTGAAAAAAGAATAAATATGATTGTGCCCATTGTTATATTTAGTGCATGAACGTATTCATGCTGAGTACTGTAGTTAGGTGATTCCACAAAAAGTGGGGCAAGTGGAAATCTCTCAAACCATGAACGTATAGTAGTGAGTTCCTGCAATAAGAACATTTAATTGCTCAGGATTACTCAAGTATACATCAAATTTTTCAGTGACGGGTGCCAGTCGAAAAGCACACAAACTAGAACTACCGTATCAATCAGTGTCTTCCAAGGAGGGTGTATAAGAATCGAACATTCAATCGAGCCATAGTAAACAAGTAACGAAAGTGTTATCGAAAGTATATCAATTCTTAACACTTGTACCTGTACTTTTTTAATACGATTATATAACGATCATAACCTAGACCAGGAATTGTTACTTGAAATACGCATTTGAAATTACTACTAACCAAAGGTAGTTCGTGTAGTTTCACTATGTGATTTAAACCACATAAGGAAACAAAAGACTTCAGGTCGCGGACCACTGGTGGGTGGCGAACCACACGAAAACATCTGTTGCGCTATTAGAACAAAGCAGTCTACAGTGTAATTGTTTGATTATGACTTTAATAAAAATATAGGCAATGACTTTTCATGTTACCAACATGTCTTACAATAATTCACTTGTTTAACTCAGAATAGAAATAAACAGGGGCGTATTTAGGGGGGGTTGGGGGGTTCGACCCCCCCCCCCGAAATTTTGATTTTATAATGGGGAAGATAGCAGAATGACCAAGTGTCCAAAAAAATTGCAGATTAAACCCCCCTCCCCCCGAAACTCCCAAAACCCCCCCGAAATGAAATCCTGGTTACGCCACTGGAAATAAAATATACAGGAAACAACTAATCATAGTTTTGCTGTACGCCAACAATGAATTTTCGCAACCAAGTGCGACTTAAGGTAAATGTAAGCAAAATAAAAAATAGAAACACTCGTTCACACTATTTGACTTAAATCCAGCTTTACGCTTGGAGTTACACTTCACTGTAACCTCACTACTACTTATGTTTAAAGTGGAATCTCAACCTAGGTTACACTACGGTATAGCCACTGCCCTGATGCTAACGTAGAACGCGCAATCTCACCCGCAATAAGATTTTAACACTTGCCCTACGTTACCTTCGAAATTTCAGGCGGCAAAAAGGATTAACCTCATGTTCTGTATAGAATAATTACCTCCAAACAATTCTTGCTTTCAAGTTTTATTAACAGATATATTCTACGACGGGTGTGACAGTGAAACCTGGTCCGGAAAGCGAGAGAAATTATAGGGCAGCTTAACCGGTTCAACCAAGCCGGAGTAACCAGGGTTGGCCCGGTCAGTCGTCAGGACGGTACGTAGTTTGGTGTTACAGCATATACCACCACTTGACGGCGCTGACCTCAACATCTCGGTTTTAAAGCCAGCTTCTTCTTGTCCATACTTGGGGTTCAGATTTCGATGCGTTCTATAGATTCATCACGAACCCGCCATTATTGTTATTTTAAGATTACATGAGAAGAAACTTCACGCTAATAATGTTCTGGGCATTTCAAGAGCGTGAGGTGGATTTTGTTTTCTCCACCACACTATACGAATATCTATGGCAACTATCTCGACGTTCTTCTATAAGTTGACTAGGTCTAAGGAAAGGGACGAGGACCGACGGACCTGGTTTCTACGCCCTAGTCCTAGGCCCCTTGGGTAACAATTTTGAGCTCATGTTGGGTAAGAATCTTATTTTTAATCCACATAAAGGATATTATGTTGCTGGAGTTATGTGTAACGCTGTAAGGACCCTAGCAGTCTCTTCTTTACTTTCTCTTTTCCGTCTCCATTTTTTGTCTAGTTGATCATGTCAGAGAAAAGACGTTAATGAAAGATGATGGCAGATAAACAGACAAGGGTACGAAGAATGGAAATGGTGATCGAAACCAACCAGGCCCGCGTTTAGATGAACGGCCCCTCGCGATTGCTCAATCCTATCAAATGAAGAATGAAGATGAGCCCAGGAAGATGGGAATAGCCACAGGTGAAGGTCTTTATAGTAAACCAAAGTCGCTGATTCTGAAATTTCGAGGACGTTCGAAGAAAAGATTTCAAAAGGAATGCCATTTACATGTATGGGTTTTCACTTATAGGTACGGTAGAAACTAAACGGTGTTGAAGGTGACTTTTACTTTCCCTCGGCGATTTTTTTTTCTTTTGCTCTTGAGGAATTCTTTGTTGTATATTACATACGACAACGTCAAAGAAATTATTTTCTAATAATTCAACAACTTGTTTCAGTCTACTTCTCTTTTACTGTTCTAAGTTTATGCTATTTTCTTTTGTCACACAACTGTCAACTTGACAATACAAAACATCCACCCCGTAGCAAAATTTTCTTATAAGTCCTACGGTCTCTGCTTTGTTGGTCGTTTAGACCAACAAAGCAAAATGCCTTTTATGTAGGGTACATTGTCTATATAGGTCGCCGTTGTATTTATGACTGTTTCCTAATGAATGTTTCCTGGATTCGTTAACACGCACTTCATAATGCCGCGAAGTAAACGCAAAGAAAATGTGGTATTTGTACTTGTTGTATTTCGTTATAATAAACCCTTGTTAACGAAAAACGTCGGTAATTATGGAGATGAAAAAAAGAAGTCGTCTGGTATAGCAAACTTCGAATATACCGAAGAGTCTGTCTGTCCCCCAGGAGGTTGTTTACACCGAGATTTAACCGTAGTGATGGTATGCACAATGCGTGTCACACGAAATTGTTACATATACTGTATATATAATTATGTTTAATGGTCAAGTTTTGTTGCTTTATTATGCGCAGTTCGTTAAGGAAAACTATGTCAGGAGATCAATGCTTTGACACGCCAAAATAAGTTAACGTTTATGGCGCCCTCCGGGCGCAGGTTGTCATCGTCCCTTATTAAGTTGACCGATAGACGGACACAGAAGAAAGGTTTCTTGTGGTACGAAAATTGTTTTTTAAATGGGACAGCTCCTAAAGAATGATTTTTAGGAGCTGGTTGGTATTCTTTAACTAGACCGAAAAGCCATTATAGGAAAAATTAGAAATGTTTTTGGTGACAATGGGCATTTTCGGCTTCGGGTGATGCAACCTAATGGGTTTCTAAAATGTTAAAAAATTCTAGGTTAAAAGGTGAAATTTCAATGGATGCAGTCAAGCAGATTTTGAGCGACGGGCAACATTCTTTGTTGTATGACTTTCTACCACTGGGCGTCTCTAAAAAAAATATTAATAAACACCTTTTTCACTCAGATTAAATACTCAATTTTGAAGGCTAACATTCTCCAAGCCTTGAGTTTAGTCTTCGTTTCGTTGTTATCCAATATAATTCCTACAGTAGTAAAACTTGACATGCAAACAGAAATGGCTTCTCTTCACTCTTTACGAATAATTCTCACTATTGTGTTTTCACGGTTGCGACAAAGGATTTCGAGTCTAATGTGTCGAATTAAATTGATGTGAACTTTTATCAAGTTTGTGTTGTTTACTAGGTCTCGGGTTTTGTGGTTGTTTCCTTTCCTTTCAGAGTTGCGTTAGGTAAAATTATTTTTAGAATTGCGTAAGTTCTGTAGTTACAACTTTGTTTAGAAATTGCAATTGTTTCATCGTTGTATGGACCAGTTTCACTCTAGTAAGTATAAATTACACATACAGTGTACGAGTGCTTTACACATTAGTTTTCAAGTTACAACCACATTAAAATAATCTGCTACAAGTTAAGGTAATAGGAAGCAAGTCAAAGTACAATACTTACGACCGTTGCCACTTAAGGCCCCGGTATACACACTCGTCTTATGGACGAATAACATGGGGGATTCGGGGGATGGTTTCTCAATAATGGTTCTGTAAATTTCCAATAAATGTTGGCAGTAAAGTTGTTCTTATTGATATGTAGTGCGTATGTTTGAGACTTTTTAAAAATATGATTTAATTAAATTTCAAAACTATAAGAACATTTTGACACATTATGAAATATTCCAAAATTTAAAATCTCGCTTTCTTGTGCAGTAGGTATGTTTCTTCTTTATTTTTTAGTGAAAGCAAGATTCAAATCGGACGAGTAGTTTTTACGAAATCATGACTAGAATTCCCAAAATTTAGTAAATGATTTCGTAAAAACCAATCGTCCGATCTGAATCTTGTTTTCACCAAAAAATATAGAAAAAAGATAGCTACTGCAGAAGAAAGCCAGATATTAAAATTTTCAGTATTTCAAAATGTGAAAAACTTCGCCTAGAGTTTTTAAATTTAGCGTAGACATAATTTAAAAAATCTCGATCAAAAGCACTAGATATTAATAAGAACAACTTTACTGCCAACATTGATTCGAAATTGACTGAACCATTATTGAGAAACCATCCCCCGAACTCCCCATGTTATTCGCCCATGAGGGGTGTGTATACCGGGGCCTTAAGCTCTTCTTTAAATATTTCATAGTTCGTTTCAATAAGAAATCTTATGTGAATAATTTTGTACTTAGAACTTTATGAGCCGAAAATTCACTATTGTAAGCTCTAGTTTCTATGTTTGCGAACACTATTCAAACATAGACACTCAAAACTTATGGCTCACGTAGATTACCTTTAATATACTCTTCTCGTATTCAATATTCGCCGGCTATTACGTCAACAGTATTTAACTGCGCGTTGGTTATTACAACTATGATACTTTGTTTTAATGACTCGGAAGACTAAGCCACAATTTCATTGCAGGAAAGAGTCGGAGGTCCACTGCAAGCGACTAGATATTCAAAAGACGAAACCCTCATTCGTGAACGGTCAATACAGCATACAGTAATTTCAGCTTTCTCGAACGTTTTCTTCTTGAATTGCTCTTACAGTTGACAAACTTAAGGCCAATATAGTTCAAAAACACTAGAGCACATAACACGTCAGATGAACGACCTCATTTCTACGACGTTGTGTCCCAAACTTTCCGCGTTCTTCTTCTTGTGGCTTGTATGATTTGGGCACAACGAGGCTATAGCAAAGTATTACACCAAAGTTCATTAAAGGAAACATCTGTTCACTGTGAAAAACGCAAATCTGAGAAAGCAGGAAGTTTCCGAAAAACAGAAATGAGGGCTTCAGGTTGACCAAGTAAGTACTTTTGAGGAGGGGGTCCGGTCTTTTTCTTTCTAAGTTTACACACGAGTACACTTCGAGGTCTAAGAACTTGTATTAGAAAAAGGAACTAATAGTAAAAAAAACTCCAGTTTTCAGTATAATGCACTCACGGTGACGTGTTAAATGTAAAGGAAGACATTTCGTCACGTGTTTCAAAGCATGAAAGGTCATTTCAAGTACAAAGCTCGCCTACTTTTAGCTATGCTTCGACTGCCTATCCAAAAGAGCCTAAGTACAAAACAACAAATGAGGAAGTGACGTACGGAAATTTTGCATAAATAATCACGCTAAGCCGCTCAATTCCCTTTCTTTCTCGGACAAACGTATTTTTCTCTTGATGATGAACCAAGAAATCATGCAGTATTGCATTATGTACAAACCTGTACGTAATGCAGTACTATTAAAGTGTGTGTTTCAAACTAACGCAGCGAAACTGAACTAACACGCTGATGTGTCACCTGACTACCACCTCCTCTTTTATTCTCTGCCCTGTGTTAAAGGGCAAAGGCGGAAGCATTATGCGTTTAATGTGTTCTAAATTAAATATCTGTAATTAATTAGCAGCACGAAGATAAGACGAAGAGCAATAGGTGAAAGACCGCTAAATTTGAAAGCTTACCAATTTAGATTTATCATAAACAACGCGATTTTAAGTCTAGAAGTAGTGACGTAAAAATACTTCAACCGCGTAGATTGTAGTGCTACATAAATATCATATTAGGTATATTTTGAACTGTATATAAATATAATTTGTCGATGACTAGTTTCTTTTGCTCTCTTCGTAAACGAAATCTGAGCGAAAAAAGTCAACTAGTCTAAATAGATATGTCTAATTATAATTTCCATTGAAGATCCGAGAATTTTCCTATGGTTTATTGGCAAGTATCCTGATCTTGTTCTGGGGCTCTTTCGGGTTTAATTGCTTAAGGGGGAATTATATTCCAGAATGTATGTCAACTAGAGGTTCACAAAAAAACTACTTCTAATAACTAGGCGCAAGAAACGTTAGTTGTGGAACAACCTTGTCCGGCCTATTTTTACAAGGATAGCGAAGTTTGAGTGTGATAAAAACAAAACATCTGTTTAGACATGGCTACTGCGTCAGGGGAATGAAGAATTGAGATCCTTAATACTTAGACACCTCAAATCGTGTTATTCACACATTATTTAAATATTAACATCCATCAAAATGAAAATACTCTCATTGGTATTGAGTAATAGAATAAAAATGAAAAAAATGAAAAAAAATTACACCGATAGTAAGCGGGGAAAACTACCACCCAAGAACGGGGGCACAGGATACGGCCATTTTAAATATTCAAGAATATAACGGGGATACAATCCTAAGAAAGGTATATTTAAATCCCGAAAATTGGGGTTCTCAACTTTGAAGTAAGGGATAAAATAGCGCCTTTAATCAGCAATTATTTCTCATTTTTTATAGGTCTACAACACCGAAGTTAAGTATTTATATTGATATCACAGATAGATAGACGTAAGGATAGTACAAAGGTTTATCTAAGCCTAACTGAATTCAATTAGATTTTATTAAACATCTGCGCTATTCCCTGTACAGTTTTTAGCCCAAAATAGTACAATATGGTACAACATATAGTACAATACAACATCGTTCGCACTGATACGATTAATCAAAATGTGCGTATTTATGTACGAACCAACGTATAACTACGGATTACAAAATTGTATATACAGTACGGATCGTAGATTTGTACTAAATCGTACAAATCGTACATAGTATCCATAGTTGCACCGTTCATTAGTCCAGGCTTAGGGAAACTCGAACGTTTTAGACTTATAAAAAAGATTTGGTTGTCAGAGTGTTCTAGCTATTAAGGTAAAAAAAGTTTTAAGTAAACTAATTACTTTTTGGGAAAAAAAATCCCCACGCAACTTTTGTATTACTTTTAACAAACTCATTGTTTCCCAAGCTCTTTTAATTGGTAAGGCTAGGCTAATTAAAAAAGGAAAGTTTGCCGCATTGTTGCAAATCTCGGTACACGTTTTCTCACCATTTCACATTTTCCAAACCCAGCAAAACAGTTTCCGTCATCGCCCAATCTACCTCACAATATTCGTTTACGACTAAGCAGAATTCTAAGCAACAGTGAATTTCGCTAGCTGCTACCTGTAAACAGTAAATTCTATGTGAGCAGCTTGAAGTCCGGTTAAATGGAGTCTATTCTAAAGGTAGGTTATAGCTTTCTCGAATAAGTGTCAGTACACTAGGTTTAGTGGTATATTACAACAGGCGGGAGTGCAAATTACACCAAATAAAGGTTTCAGTGAGCATACAATGTCACAAGTCTCATGGAAATTGCAATGTTTCAAGTTTGTAAGTAGTTAACGACGCACAGACAGATTTGAAACTCATTCTGCATGTCAGACCATGAATTTCGCTTCGTTCGTAACCATCATGTAAGGTTTAATCTCAAGGTCTTAAGGTTCGTGGCGAGAGATGGGCCTGTGAAGATGAATGCTGACCATGGAGGAACGGTGATCACCATACATTATTCCTCACGTATATGCTTACCAGTATGTGGCGTTCTAAAAGAGGATGGTGCACACGTTACCTCACGTATCTTCTTCCTTTGACTCAGTCTTCCTTCGTTTTTCTTTCAACCTTGAGAAAATACGAGCTTGAAGCTACCAACACTTGGCAAGGCCAGCTGAAGTATTATTGGCAGACGCTCCTAATCTTCCATCTTTCCCAAAAAGTAAAATCTTCTCCCCTGTTGTTTTCGTCTCTCCTTGAACTTTCCCGTGACGAATCCCTTACCACAATGAACTCAAAATTACACGCGTATCAAGTCAAATCCGAAAGAAAGATTATTAAAGTTAAACTCAGCCTTCCTGATACAGGGAGACAATACGTAGCCCAGTAAACCGGGTACAAATAATCGTTACTTTGCTTAGTAGTTTGTCTTACAAACCACTTAACAATCTATGGATGTTCCAAACGCCTTAAAATGACACGTAAACCGGCCAAACTGCAAAATTGTAGAAAATTCCAAGTCTAAGAATTGACAGAATTTAGAAGCTTCTAGGACAGAAAAAATACTATGAAGTGTTCAGAATTATCAATCTTAAATTTCCAAAATTCATGTTTTTCCAAAACACAATGTTTCTGAAAACTCAAAATTTCTTGGAATGTGAATTTCTGAAACGACAAAATGAAACACTTTGAACAATTCAAAAACATTAAAATTCAAAAATTTTGAAAACTTCATAACTTAAGACTTTTTCTTGAGACTCAAAAATTTCGAAATGCGCACATTGCAACAATCTATCCACTAAAATTACAGAACATTGATTTTACTCACGAATTAGATCAGTTACCCACGATAATTTTCTTTTAATCAAATAACTCAACTCATTCAACCATAAATAACAAATAACGGATCAATTCCAAAAAAAACGAACGCCCCTGAGTTCAGTCACGATCACGCTTAAAAAAAATCTGTTTAACGCATGACTGAGTTTCCAGCTCCTACAAAAGGAAACCTACACGTCTGTTTTTCAATAAATTTGACCTCTTTATGACCTTCCCCGAACGAGTGGGTGGTTTTGCATTGCTAATGAGAAAGAAAAACAAAAAAGGGGTCTCAGGAAGATTACACACCAGAAGGTGTACGTTCGTGTTCCCTGTGGTCGGCTTGGGATTTTTTTACCAGTTGTAAGTCTGAAGATTCACCTTGCCTTGACTTAAAGGACGAGGAGGACATTGGCCGTAGTCAACACCTTTTTTTATCTTTGACTTTTTCTGTATTTAAGACCTGAAACTCCCAGCTCTTTTAAATCTGAGAATCGCATCTCTTTCCGGTTTCAAGGATGAGCACATCTTCAGTTCACCATTGCCCGATAACCCCCGCCACACACACAAAGAGCAAAAGAAAAAGTTGGCAAATCTCGAAACTTACCTAAAGGGTGTGTGGAGATAAACCGCACAAACGTGGTCAACAATAAAATTCCAACTAACATAATGTTCAAAGGCAAAGTTCTGGATTTGCTGACGTTCGCGCACGCCTCCATCTTGCAGAAATTAGTTGATCTGGCAGTAAATTCGGCCAATCATCCATACCTGAGAAAAAAAGGAGAAAATTGGCGTAAAATGTCCATTCCCCTACTTCAGTATGCGAAAACAGGTTCGTTAAGGTGAAAGGAAAGAGTAGAACATCTCTTGGCCAACCTATTTTATGTGGAGAAAGTCATAGGGAGTGAAAGGGGAAAAAGTTGACTTTACGGTATACAAGAACCTGCACGCGCCCGAGAGAGAGAGATCTCCACATTAGATGGTCACGATTCCCCCCTTTAGGTATGAAAAAGCTTAAGATGCGGTTCTTTGCCCTCGTGGATGCTCCTCGTGTGCTTTCTGAATCCTCCATTGCAAAATCTTAGAGAAAGTTGATTTATTAAGAAATCTGAAGGCATTTTTTCCGGGGCCAGGACAGTCACCTCAAACGCTTCACCCATTCAAAAATGGCTTTACAATAACAAGAAACTAAGCTTTCAGAATGAACAATCACGTCAAGCTCAACTTCCAGATTTAAAGCACTTGCCTTGAAGGAACCATTTCCGCTTTTTTTCAAGGGTTGTTTTTGATAGCATGGCAAACATCCGCTCGCGTTCTTATTTCATTCACACGACCTTATTCATTGTTATAAAGGATCATTCTAACCACCGAAGAAGGGTAACTATGCCAGGGTGTCAAATCTCTAGGGTATTTCACCCACTAGAGGCGCCAGTGTTGGAAGCCTGCCTTAGGCAAGGTCAAGTCTTAAATACTTTTAAACAATATCGACAATCTGTTTATTGAGGTAACTAAGATGCTCCTGTCATTGCGAAAGTAACAGGTATATATTAAAAAATACGAGGAATACTATGGGAATTGAGATGCCAGACATTCAACATATTGTCACTCGAGGACAAAAGCCAACGAGCGTGGCGATGGTGGTGGTAGAACGCAGGCCGAAGCGAGTGCCCTTCGACCGCTGAGAATGTCGCTGTAAAGGCGCACTGGTAGCGTTTCTCTATTTACGGCTGAATGGCTCTAATGAAGCCTACCAGTGTTTGATTGGCGACATACTACAATTGTTCTTCTTTTCTTTTTGTGCAGCGGAGCGCAGATTAGCCTGACATCTGATGTCTTGCAGTGATTAACATTCATCTAGATAAGAATAATACCCCATGCTTTGACAAGTGTTACTAGTCAGCGAGGTTTTCTTTGCCTTTTATTTTCTGGTACGCTAGCTGTTCACGCGCAATAAGAAGACCAGATAGAGTCCACGATAAAAGAATTAAGGTTGTGCACTCGAGTGCTTTTGGGCTTCCACTTGTCAAGTTCCGTCTGGCTAACAGTGGTCCACAATTAAGACTGTTTACGGCCCATGAAAGACGCTGAACGTTGCCGTTATGCACTGATAATTCTTGCCAAATGAACCACTTCTAAATAAAGCGAAGACCGAGTTGGACGGCCCAACATCCACACTGGGCCTATTTCTGACCCCCTGTGCTTCGTACTAACCAAAAATTCTGTGTAAAATAGATCACTTCATTCCCGCGTCAGTCGAAACCCTATGCAGAAGACCCATAACGCAACCAGCATTAAACGAAGTCTGACTTCATCCTTCGAACTTAAATTCTCTTAACAATTTCGTGCTCCTGTAGTATCTTTTCCTCATTTTATTTAAAATTCTATCCATATTGTCTCTGTCAGATACCGTAACGCACACCGTTACAGCAGCTACGTCTTATGAATTCAAATGATTTAAACTTACCATTCTTAGTATGGCCGTAGTATAATCCAAATTTTCCTGTAAGTTATCCTTGGGAGTACCGAGTAAATTATTCCAGTTCCAACTTAAGTTTTCGTCGTCCTTTAACACTACAGTTGGCACACCAAACACAACACAATGCTTTTGCACATTCAGGAAATCAATTTATCCGTGGTCGTAGTATATCCATATAAAACCTGAACACTCGAAGTTTTCTTGAATGTAGGTCGTTCCTTCCTTCTACAGTGCTAGCCAAGACTGTACTAAACAGCTTTGCCCTCACCGTGCCACAGTTGGTGCTGGCCTCTGCCTCGACAACAGCCAAATTCCCCGCTTAGCGATGGGTAGCGTTCTTCAACCTCCTTACTACAAAATTCCTTAAAAACACACGTAGTTTCGCGAACTGATATACTATCGTCCTTAAATTTTCTTAGAATACAACTGGGAATGATATTCCTGATCAAGAATTTTCATATTATTTTCTTAATATGATTCAACAAACATCACTTACCAAATAAATCGCTTAAAATAATATGCTATCCGTTTAGAAATATTATCCTATTCTTGTGCTAATTCCTTTGTTAAAAAATAATAGTTGCTTACGTATTGTCAGCATTGCATTTATTTATTGACGTATTTCTTCCTTTTTATTTTCTAATTAATTAATTTAGTTGATTCTTTTATTATTATGTTCATTGCATTCAACTTCTGTAGTCGTATTTTTAAAAACGAAGCAGAATTCCACCGCGTGCGATTTTAGTTGGTAAATCCCATTTCTTTTTCGAAAATCGTGAGATGATTTTGATCGTAAGGCAAGCCCATCCTAACATGAACTATGCTGCGCCAGGTATTCCGAGCTTCGAAGAAGTTGGCCCGATTTCTCCTTGGCGTTTCTCGGACCTGGGGAGCCCAATAACGTTCATACCTTCCGTGCGTTGAAGTCCCCCTCTTTGCCTTTTCCCACCTTTCAAGCCCTCCTTTCTGGAAACCTGACTGACATTTTTTTCCAGCGTTCGTTCCTCGCCCGTGGTCACTCAAGTGACCTCAATATCAGGTATTCCTTTTGGCGGGGACGCACCAGAGATGTTTGACCAAGTTCTCACAGATGTGTATGTACACAACCTTCTTTTTTTCGGAGAATTGTCTTACTGGGAAAATCTACCACAAGCATATATGTGGATATGTAGCCTTCCCATTTTAAAGTAGAAAATGCACAGAAAATGAACGCAAGAAGAAGTTGAAAATTGTGAGCGTTCGACCTTGGTTTTAAATGGTTGACCCCCTTCGGTACAGTCATAATTCACATATCTTTCGGATTTTCCCAAGGAAAACCCGTACCATTTTATGCCAAGTGGATACGTAATATTTATTAGGTTTATTGTTCTGTCATAGTTACACAATTCCGAACAATTCACTGGATTCTGTTAGCTAGAACGAATGTCGTGGTAAGCAAACAACGTTGATGACATACCATCGGCGATCTAAAGTACAATACTTCAGTCCTGCAGATGTTTCTATTTTAAAGGCGTCCGTAGACGGTTGCAGTTTTTGCAAAGGCTGACAACCAACCTTCGGAACCTTCGCAAAAACTCCAAGCGTCTACGGACGCCTTTAAAATGTTGTTGAACCATCGGTATATAGGGAAATCACATGTTAAACGCATCAGAGATTCCGCAAAACTGTTCAGTATTTCATTAAACCATCTCGACAGTAGAGTTCTGATCGTAATATCTAGTGCATATCGTCTAGAGATTCTTTTAAAAAACTCTTCGTAAATTTATAAAAAGCTACTCAAATTTCAACTTTTTTCCAGAAAAGCAATTTCCAACAGTCGATAGCAAGCTTCATTAGAGCAACTTGGAAGTATTCATTTAACGAAAATAGAATTCAGATCCGACATTTAGTTTTGGAGTTGTCCACCTAGGAATTTTCAGAAAACTATTTAGGGGATAATCCGAAACTAATCGATGGATTTGAATCCCTGGATATCGCCAATAAATTATAGAAACGGTGCATCTTGAGACCAGGCCCGTATCCAGGATTTTGGTTCGGGGGGGGGGGGGTTACAGCCCTGTACCACACCAAAATTCTGGTTTGTGGGGGGGTAGTAGTTGGTTAAAGTTCATAAAAATCTTTGTTACGCAAACAAAAGAGGAAGACAGTAATACTATATTTCTAACATAACATATACAATCTAATTACTGTGACTTCAATATATGTGAAAAACATAATGTATACAGTATTGATATCACATCGACGTTTAGCCTGCCCCTCTAACAAGTCTGTGTCCACTGTACGAAGCGAAAGTTCGTTCGGTTTCATCAAAGTTGCAATGTCTTTGGGGTGTTTCCCACCGCTACTACTTGGAGGAGTCGACATTAGTGGCACTAAATTTAAATAAGATTAACGACTTGAAACTATGAATAGCTAATAAAGTTTGAATTTTATATTTTTAATAAAATATAATTCGAATATATTGGGTTGGTCAGTATGCGCGAACCGACTTTTACCCCAAATTTGAAATTTAATTTCTCTGTGCGTACCGAAGTTTAGTCAACGATGTATGCACCATTTTGTTTGGTGACTTTAGCCCAACGATTGGACGGATCACATATTCCATTCTCGAAGAACGTCTTCAATTTTTGTGCAAAAAACTGATCGAGAGTTTTTTATGGCCTCCAGATTTGCGATTTCTTTCCATGAAGAAATTTTGTTGAGAGCGGAAAAGATTGCAGTCTTATGATGTAATGTAACGACTGTAATGATGTTGCTATTATAACATGCCAGAAAATTTATCCTAATTTTCATTCAGAAATAACTAGTACGCTTATTGCTTAGGTAGTGGGGAGCCGCACGTCCAGCGGTCCGCAACGTTTTCACGCATCCAACGGATTTCGGTGTTTCGCGACGCTTTTTTGTGATAACCAACAATCTCCTGTATTTCCTGAATTGTCAGATGTGAGGTTATGTCCAGCAAATTCGTTATTTTGTCCGTATCGACCTCTTTAAGGCGACCCGGTCGGTCACCTAATTTGATGCAAAAATTTCTACTTCAAAACCGCGCAAACCATTTCCAAACCACACGTTCTTTTAGGCCATCAGGACCATAGACTGCATACATTTTTTCAGTCATTTCCCAAGCGTTGAGTCCTTTGTGGAAATTACAACGGAAAACACTGCAATAATTTCCAGCGGTATCGCTCATCTTTCAGCGTTGGATAAAAACTTTGTTTTTGAGGCAAGAATGACCAAAGTTGGCAAACATGTCATAAAGAGATCCCTTTTGCTAGTTTATGAACAAATAAAATTGTACGCGCGCAGAGAGAAATAATAGGGCTGTCTGAATGCGAAAGTGGTCGAAGAGCGGTTCGGACTTACTGACCAACCCAATACAAACTAACTGGCAATTCTAACTAATAAACTTAGGAAACTAAAACTAGTTTAATTTTTTTGCCTAAAAAAAAGTTATGAAGCTCTTCAATATTGAAAGGACTATTTACATAGTAAAATTATTAATAATTTGTGCTATTTATTGATCTACTTTTCTCATAGGTAAATGATTTTGAAAATAAGTAAGAGTTAGTTAACAATATCAATATCGGAAACACAAATGAAGTAATTTTCTGAAATTATTGTCAACTACAAAGCTTTTTTATCATTAAAAGAAGTTTTAAAGTA
Organism: Triops cancriformis; assembly: GCA_020615345.1. Lineage (NCBI taxonomy): Eukaryota > Metazoa > Arthropoda > Branchiopoda > Notostraca > Triopsidae > Triops > Triops cancriformis. Next base: position 27,168 of record JAHZNP010001065.1, read on the forward strand.
TAAAGCAGACGGTAGTCTATTTTCTAAAATTTTTTTCGTAAGGAAATAATGAAGAATACACGTAGAAGCGAGTTATTAAAATAAATTTGTGAAACTAAAATAGATTAATTTCCGATATGAATTAAGCTACAAAGCTATCTACCAGGGTCGTATTTAGGGGGGGTTTGGGGGGTTCGAACCCCCCCTGCCCCCCCGAAATTTTGATTTTATAATGGGGAAGATAGGAGAATGACCAAGTGTCCAAAAAAATTGCATATTAACCCCCCCCCGAAACTCCCCAACCCCCCCCCCGAAATGAAATCCTGGTTACGCCACTGCTATCTACAATACATAACTGGAAAGACTAACTCACAAAACGAAATCGAGCCGGCGA